>LIEC01011581.1:91489-133684 GCA_001925005.1 Drosera capensis
AGATAAAAGACATAAAAAAATCATCCTTTTTCTTAAAGAGAGTGCAACAAGTCAATATAACTATTTTTTCTAGACGGAGATAATATAATAGTTTGATTATGTGTACTTGTCGAGATCTCAATCGTATCATATGATGATTAAATCATATTTTTTTTAATGATAACAGTGATAATATATATCGTGTAATTAAACGTATGATATTTTGCGCGATATTTTTGTATTGTTTAAAGATAGAACAAAACTTTTTTTTTAAAATATAACTTGAATAATAATAAAAGATCAAATCATTGTAACTTTCATCGGACGGAGGAAATATTAAGTTAAATGTATTTTGATGATGAATATTCTAAATGAATGAATAAATGGACAATTACTTTAAAAGTGATCGTAATGTCAACAATTTCCAACCATAATTTTTTGTATACTCCTTTTGTCATATTAATAATATAACTTTGTATAATCATGGTTTTTATTCATATATGTATTTTGAAAATTTTCAATACATATATATATTTTACAGTAATCAAATTATCGTTATTATTTTATAATAATTTTATATAAAATTGAGCGTCAGAATGCTGTACTTGAAATGGTCGGGGGAAGAATTGATTGGTGATATTTGGCGTGGAGTGTTGTGTTGGACAGCGTCACAATCCTACGTAGAAATGCTGCTTGTTGAAAATTGCCTAGATATAATGATCGATCTCTTTCAACCAAAGCTAGGAGTATTATAGAGTGTAGCTTGTGTATGAGAATTAATTGTCGATATCGGACTTTTTCTGGTTTATAAGTGTTTTTGGTATACGTCAATGTTCAAAACATATAATTTTCTATGTTCTAATTAATTAAAATATTTTTTATTTAAATCATCTTTAAATAAATGAAATATGTTTTTAGAAACTTTTTTCATATATAACTATCTAAACAATCCTAAATTTTTTTTTTCTCATTTCTCTAGCTAAGACACTCACAAAAATAAAAAAGTCATTATTTATTATTCCTTTTGTTTTATTTATTTTACAACGACCCGCATTTTAAAATATAATTTAACACGATCAAATAATGTTTGGTTATTTCTAATTTCGGCTATTCGATGTAAATTTTTTTTTTTTTTGCTTTTTTTTACTTTTTAATGAAATTTGGTTAAAAAATCGAAATCAAAACCAAAATTTTTTTGATTAATCGAAATCAAAAAACAGAATTAAATTCGATTTGATTTCGGTTTTGATTTTTTCAAAGACAACGAATTTTCGGTTAACCCAAGTACTTCAAATGGGCTCGGCCCAATAATTCAGAATGCTCATATTCCCAAAGGTGCTCTCGTTCTGCTAATTGGGCTCTTACCGAGAAGCCTAGCCAAGATTCAGTTAAGCACACGCCTAAAACCCGAAAATTAGGAGGATCATTTAAATCGAGATCGCTAGACAATTAACTGAGGGGTTCAATCCAATGACACCAGATGCATCCATTGACCCTCTAATGGAATCGGCTTACCATTGGATGGTCACCGAGACGGTATGTACGTACCATGTTGTTCATGGACTAGATCAGTATGCATTCACTGGCTGTCTACAACATGTAGTTTGCAGGAATGTAGGATCACGTTAACTAAGCAAAGAAACGGCGATGGATCTGATTCGAGAATGCACAAAGGAACCGCTCGCTTGATGAACATTATTTCGTGGAACGCGATGCTAGAAAACAGATATCAACATTGAAATTTACAAACAAAGGCGAGCCAACCGCTACTATGAATGGCATAAGCCTCTACCTCAAAGTTAAGAGGGACAACAGTTTCCTGAAAACTCAACAAAGGATCCTAACACAGTATCACATATGAAAGCCGAAGGATCAAGACCGTCGTGCCCAAGTTTCCGCTCGATCTCCCACCTAGATTCTCTCTCTGCGATCTTGAGTTGTGCGTCTTGGATAATGTACATGACTGGAAGATGCGATGTAGGCCAAAATTATTCATATTGCCTAAACTGATCTGTCTCCGGACATGACTGGCGAACTGCTACAAGGACTGGAGGATGCTAATTTGCAATCAACTTCGTATTTCCTCCTAATGCGTGACGATATCTTTCTGGAGCCGTATTCAAATCCGTCTAAGCTGATACTTCTGCCAAGGTGGTTTACAGCAGGGAGCTCTCCAGGGACGTGAGTCTCGTCCGAGTTTGACTCGTTCTGTTTCGAGCTCTCTGAATTTGAAGATTGTTGTTGTTTTTGGTCGTCTGAATTTGATGAATGTGACTGAATGTTGCTGTCTAGGAAGCTTGATGATGGAGAAGGTAATTGCGGAATGGAGGCACATTCTTCTCGATCTTGAAGTGTCTTCACAATCAGTGTCTTGAGGAAGTTCATTACTTGCACGGCGTGAATCAACGCTGTCAAAGGATCAAGCATCTGCACTCATAAGATCAAGCCTATGTCACCATGAGCCAAAATTCATGGGAGGAAATTTTCATATCTTAGACAGATTGTCATAAAATGAGGCATTAGTTTCAGTTTTTCGAATGCTTAAAATGAAGCCAACGGTTAGCATATGCACATAGAGGCGAAAAACAAAAGGAAAAATCACAACCTGAGTCATATTAGGGGCAAAAACCATAGCGATATTGCGAGCATTCATCTTGTTGAGATGCTCGTTCTGCACCACGTCGGCCATCAAGTTGATGGCCCAGTCGAGGAGGGCAGCTTCAGTCTGAGAAAGTGACAGAACAAGTTCTGTGCATTCGTCTTCTGTATTGCAATGCATCACTTGCTCTGGTCTAAGTGTGTCGAGAACTCCTGTCGGCAGCTCTCTAAACCATGCCTATCATCCAAGGAGAAACAATCAACTATGATATAACAGTACTGAATAATCTTGATTCCTATGCTCAATCGAATTAACAGTCTCTGCTAGTACCTTGATTAGCCCCGCCAAACAATGAACATCGATCTGTAGCGGTATGACTCCTTTGTTTAAATGACTCCGCACCCATTCCTCTTGGCTATTGTCAGCGTTTATTCGGAATATCCCTTCGGCCTTAATCAGCACACAATCATCAAAGCTCAGCATTTAGCCAATGTAGACCATAAATCGACGCCAACATCTGAGTGAGGAGACTTACTTGAAGCCCGCCCTCTTCATACAAGCGCTTTTGCATCATCAGTAGTATCGTTGGCACGCTGTTTCCTCTCTGGTCAATCGAGCATTGCATAGACCGAGGCGAAACTCCAAATACTCTCACACTGCACCAGTTCCAGGTAATTGCAAATCAACTACTACTAATCGGCAATCGGAGGAATCCAAATCATCAATCAGAACTCTTTGGAATCGAAATTTCACCATGATCTTGTTAGACAAAAGGATCTGCTTAGTGATAAGCAACCTTTTCCAAACTATGTGATCAGAGTTCTGACAACTCATGAGAACATTACGAAACAATCGATCTGTTGCATTATACTAGTGATAGGACTACAACTTTTTCCCAAGCCTGTGATCACGGGTTCGATACGTCACGAGAGCATTACGAAACTGTCTTGGTTGACAATAACCACAAAATTTCATGGAAATTCGGCTTAATTCGTGTTAATCAATACATAAACAAAAATCAACAACAATAATTCGGATAATCCGGTCTTGCACATGTTTCTCATAAAAAAAAAAACCCATCAACAATTACCAAGAACAATAGAAAGTAAACCAAATCAAACCAACACACAAAATCATCAAACAATCAAACTTTAATACAATCAAAATATCTCTACCTTGCACTCGGAACCCTGCAAGGAACTTCAGGCTGAAACTCAACAGGCAACCCCAAAAACCCATTAAACCGATCGAAAGTCACATGAGCAATGTGTTTCACATCCGTCGGGCAACTGATCTCAATATCATCCAAATCATCTTCATCTCTTTCCACACTACAAGTCACAAGCGATCTCCTCAGCACCGCCGCCACCATTCCCAGTATCGGCGGCATTTGCTGCCCCCGTCGCCGCCTCTCCTCTTCCTCAACCTCTCTAAACCCATCTTCATCTTCATCCTCATCGTCTTCCTCCTCGTCTTCGGATACTATTTCGTAGTAACGAGGCGGGTTTGTGCCGAGACGACAAGATTTTGATCGAAAGAACAGAGTCATGGTGAAAAAACAGAGTGGTTGATTGATTATTAGATGAAATGAAGAAAACCCATGAATCAAGATTGAATTTTGAGTGGGTTTGGTGAGTGAGAATAGAATTTGGTGATATGGGTTTGTTGAAGATGATGAGAAAAAAAATGGATGGTTGTGTGTTGAGATTGATGATGATGAAAATGATGGGTTTGTTGTTTGATGGGGTTTTTTTTTGGCTCCGTTTTGGTGCAACAGTGGTTGCCGTTGGGGAAAAAAAAGCAGAGGAAAGTGAGATAGATGTTGAAGATGGATACAAATTTTGGAGGAAAGTGTTTGGTTGTGGTAGTTTAACAACCGTGTAGGCCTGATTTTGAATAGTTATCAATCAATCTGATCGGATTCGGTGCAAATGAATGTGCAATGTAAGAGTTTACAGTGACTTTGGAAAGATGATTTGATTTTACATTTCGATAATAAGAAATGAGTGTCCGTCCTATGAACATCACTGTTATAGAGCATTCATGTAACAAGGTTGCCGTACTTTGAGAACGACTTAGATTGAATATTTCTGTCCAAATGTCTGAGCCAAAATATAGAGTTTGACTCAGGTCGATTGCATCAACATTATAAAATAATATCTTTATATTATAATAAAATAAAACCATATACATTTCTGTATTTATACTTATGGTTAGGATCCCTACCCTTGTTGAAGTTCAACTGAGAAATCTGATCATACACTATGAATAGAATAAGGTTAAAGTACAATCTGATCATACAGTATTTCCAATTCACAACTGCGGATAGCAATATCGACAAGTGTGACAACACCACAATTCCCCGTTCGATGATTCTGAGAAAGGAGGGAACGAGTCCAAATCTGCGGTGAATGAATTGAATCTATGCTACACCACATAGAGCAAGACAATTAGACAATACTGATGAATGCCACATGGGATGATATTTAGCTCATATATACAGTGTTTGTTTGTTTTGTGTCCCCCCTTTTCTTTTTGTTGATTCAGAATTTTTTTTTACAGGGTGTACTCACGTGACCAAATGTGACATTGTACCTTTCCCATATTCCAAGTCTCCAAGCATCAGATGCTATACAAGTCAGATAGTACATGGCAATCAGTATCTGTGTTTCTATGTAATAAATTGATTAGTATTACACTCGGCATGCATGCATTTATATAATGCAGATACGGAGTACATGATTAAATTGGTCGTATAGTCACTTTTTGTAAGACAAAGATGATATTTCTGATATTATCAGGTTCAAATCCTTAATCTTAGGATTAAAAAGAATGACTTATTATTTAGACAATTTCATTTCCTCATGTTTATGATTTATAAAGATCAGGACGGATTGATACTGCTTCTTTAAAAGATACGGCTATTAATTAGTAATGGTTACATAATGTTTTTAAATGAGTTGCAACTAACTCATAGATAACATAATAATGCATGTGTGCATCTCATTTATTAGACGAAATAATTACGTTAAGCCTCAGAAACAGAGGGGTATCCTGCAGGTTAAAGGACATATATAACATCCTGTTATGTTTTTGTGTCTGTATTGACCAGTAAAATAAATTTGTACTGAAGATGAAGGGTGTGTAGTAATGTCTCACATGAGATTGTTGTCAGTGCGTGTCCATCTTGTGTATGAAACTGATAAGTACTACTCGATCAAATGGTCCTTGGCTAGGTAGATCTAACTCTTGGTTTCGGAGGATGGATATTCATGTCATGAATATATAGAATCGGAGTAACTAAAACATAGGTTCGGTTCGAGGATCATAATCCGTTGGAAGAAGTAGAAATTGAATGATCGCTTGAGTTTATCGATATTAAGGCACAAATAATGTTAATGTGTTTAATTTCTATCGTGAGGTCAAGAAAATTAGTCGAGTTACAAATTATATTTCTATCTAATCATGAACTTAGAAATTCAAAAAAAAATCGATATCTTTTGAAAACGTGGGAGAACACCCTATTTTTGATATATTGGCGAGACTGTATTGTTTTTTAGACTAATCGCATGCTTGGCAATAAAAAGTGAACTCAATAAGTTAGACTAATGATTAGATTATTATTTTGATGTCTGCGCATCCCCTGTTGTATTGATTTGTAGCGGACTTCAGATTATTTTATCCTTTTTTTTTTAATGGATCAGAATCCAACAAAGAACAATATCAAATCCTCGTAGCAGGGGATCCGGATCTTAGTTTGATAGTATCATCGTGGATATCTGTGTCTTGGCATTTAATCAAGTGGTATTAGGTGTACCATCTGAGGAAACCCCCCCCCCCCGCCTTCCCTTTCTAACTAAACTCGTTTTTTACTTGCAACAATGACACTTCAACCACTACAGTCGTACACTTTTCCTGATTTAAGCACTGTATTGTAATGCTCGCAAGCAAGTACAGGAATTAGGTGATGTTTGTTGAATGAAATCCAATGTTATTACTGTACCAATTGCAATGTTGAACCGTCAATCTTATGAGAAGTGTAATGTTAATACAGTAAATTTTATTTTTGTCGAGCAATCTAAATCGTTGATTTTCAAATGAAATAATCTAACCACGCATAATTATAACACGTGAATAATCACAGCTCCGTCCGTCGCCGGTGTGAGGCCTTATTTCTATGCCTGATATTGGGTCATCTTTTATGAATGGGAAATGGCTCATGAAACACACACTTCAAGATATATAGTGATACTCCACATGTTATATGTTACGAACGATCGGCACTTGTTATATGTTGTGAGATAAATGGCGGTGAGCAGATTGGGCTTATCATACCTCACCATGATCTAAAGCCCAGAGTCCAACAGATGCTGCAATGATCTAAAGCCCAAACATGAATCTACCGCACCATTAGTGGGCTTTCTGGCCCATTCTACCCCTAAAACCTAGTCAAGTGTTTTCTTTGAAATCCCAGTGGAGCAATCGATGCTCCGTTTGTGGCCGCGGCGGTGTTTGTTGCCGTAAGTTTGCTGTCGCCGGTGAGGATGAGCTAACGGTTTTTTTTTTCAAGTGAAGGTTAGGTGAAGGTGTTTTCGTTTTGTTGTTTGTGTGTGTGGTTTTCTGTGATTGGTTTTATTGTTTGTTGTTGTGTGATTGTTAGAATCGGCTACTTATATGATTGCATTTGGTCTGCGGAGAATCGGACAATGTTCAAGGGATTAGGGGATTCCATGTGCGTTGAGTGTCGATTTCGATACTTGCATTTGGAATGAGGCTTAAAGTTTATGAGCAATTCATGTATTGTTTCTCTTGTATGATCATTAATTAACGCTACTATCATGCTCCTGATAGGAAGCCCCACCAAGGCCAAAGCCCTTATTTGGTTTCCAGGAATGAAGGGCGATGGAATTGGAAATTCGCTGTTTGGTTGTCCCAATGAATAGGAATAGAAAAGTATTCCATATGGAGTCCGATTCCATCCAAAACCAGGATTTTGATTTCAGAGTCCGACCTCAGTATTCGCTGATTCAGGAAGGAAAAGTAATGGGCTATATTCCCAAAATCATTTTTGGAACTAAGATAAAATTTAAAATATAATAAAATAAATATAGAATTTAATTTAAAGTTCAAATTAGTATTTTACAATTAAAATTAAAATTAATTTTAAATAAAATTATCGTATTCTATTCCGACTTCAACAACCAAACAACCTATATGCAAAAATAATTTAAAATTAATTTTTAATAAATTAAGTTAACAAAACAAATTCATTTTAAATTCTATTGATAAGCGATATTCCATTCAAATTATGTCAATTAAATAACTTAGATGGGATACTACAACTCATTCCATTCTAATTATGTCAACTAAATAACTTAGATGGAATATAACAATTCATTCCTTTCCAATTTTTTTTTACCATTGAAAATAGTAAGTTTATTTACAAAGTTATGGAGGGGTTGGGTTAACATAATCCATACCCATGAGCTTCCTGTCTAATCATTAGAAATCGAAATTTTTATGCAAAGTTATATACACACATTCTACAAATGTTACAAGAGTTTCTCCCAGAATGGATACATCATTACAGACACAAATGGTTATATGACTCAAGAAGCATGAACATATACAAAACAACTTAGCTATCCAGTTTGATCTTCCAGTTTGCCAATAGTTTTTTCACATTTGCTCTTTTCTAACATAATTAATATCCATACCTGTTTTGAACAGGTAAGTCTTCATTGCATGTTTGCATGGTTTTACTGTTCGAAAGCTGATGTCATTCATGTGCTTCGAAGGGTGTAAACAAGGCTGCAAAATAGGAACTGAATGATAGTTCTTGTGATCCTCTTCGTCTAGAGTGTTTGGTGCAAGGCCTCAAAGTATCCCGTGCAGGAGTTTCTAGTAGAAGCGGAGTTTCCAGCAAAATCGGAGTTTCCAGTAGAGCGGAGTTTCCAGCAGAAGCGGAGTTCATTCCATTCCGATCTTCATTATTGCTACAAAATTCTACATTCCGTTTCATCCCAAATTCATTCCTGCCATCCAAACACAGCATTAGAGTTGTTTTTCTTTGTGTTCCAGTACCTAGTGAGAGAAACATTTAAGTTACTAATGTGCTGGGAATGTGCATAATTCATGTTTTCTGGGGAACTCTCTATGTCTGCTACAGATATATAAGACCAATAGATACAACAAATTAATACTATGTATAACTTGTGTTCACTAGATCTTATCTATGATGGGAATGCCTCGTTTGCTGTTGGTGTTCTAGTTCATGTTTCTTGTTTCCCAGTTTTCTATAAACCACTGCAAGTGTTGGTTAAAGCTTTATGTGAAAGTAGTCTTGTACTCCACCTTCTAGTCATAGTCAGTATTCACTTCAGAGTATCTGATTCGTGTTCTCCTACTATGAGACTTTAATTTGCGGGTCTTCGTAGTTGTAAGGTTCCTATCATACTCTATCAGAATATGCGCCATGGTCTGTAGACGGATATGAACAACTGGAATATGCAGACATTAGGGAGGAGTATAAATAGCTCCACAACTCTTGTAATGAGGCTGTCTTTTTTCTTCTTTTACTCGTGTAAGGGCTATTACAGTATTGTCCATCTGCATATCTTGGTATTTTCCTACTTGATGAATAAAAGCTGCTCTTGATCAATTCCAATTTTTCCTGAACCATTTTCTTGGCAGGCTACTACTGCAATGCAAACCAAGTCCATGATGGAATCTAGGGTTATTCATGTTCCGACTGAGGTATTCATTTCCATTCAAACTTAGCACTAAAAGTTCCGTGATCGATAGATTTAAGTTGTTTCTATTACCGTTGCTTGCATTTCTGCTATGTGGTGATGACAATTGTTCTTCATATCGCTGTTGTTGTGATGTCAATATCAGAGCCTTCTTATCAGACTATGAGCGTTGCAGTCATTGAAAGTCTAGCTAGAAACTCATCTCTTCTGGGAAAGGAATGACAATCGAACGTCGTTCATGTTAACAGCTGGAAAACAAATACTGGTGACGTTCACGAGTCACAGAGCAATTGATCTGTCCATGTGAATGGATTTGAAATCAAGAGATAGAAGTTGAGAAAAAATTCCCAGAAAGGTGCGATTTAACGATTGAACTCATTACAGTAGACGAGTCGCAGAGCCATTGCTGAAAAGCGGTCATCACTTGGACTCCTCTCTTCTCAATCAGATAATTACATCCCTTTTCCCTTTTTTTCTCTTACATTCAGAAGTTTACTGGTGCATAACTGCTCTCTTTTGCTGTTTTTCGGATGGCGCCACTTATGTTCTTGAAATGTACAATCAGCTGCAACACATCATTGTTCAGCTGTCCAAGGCCGGGAGCAGATTCCTGCTCGCCAGTATCAGGAACAGGAAGGCAACCATGCTATCTCATCAAGGTATCACCACTTCTCCATTCATCCTCTCTAGTTCGAGTTCTGTTCTACTAGTTCTCTTTACGCTCTCATCAGGATGCTGGACTTGAATTTGAGGTCTACTTCTCGCTCCAATTCTAATGGAGATTGGATTCAGATGTTCAAAGGATAAATGTAGGAGATGAGGGCGCAACTGCAGGGGTATATATATATATTGGGGGAGGTCAGTAGATTATTACTGCATTTTGAATGCGGCTCTCCAACCCTTAAACTTGACAGATTAGCAGAATAGGAGAGTCGAAAGGCTGAGGAAGAGCACTAGGAAGAAAGTAAATAGTACTCCCTTTCCTTCTTGTTGGTCCTATTAAAATTATAACAAATTGATTTTTGACATTATTATATATGTATTTTGACTATCTTCGTTTATCATTAGACAATATAAAAATAAAAACTTTTTTTAACGCAGATTATACCATATTACAATAATTATTATTAGTATTTCACGAATTTTTTTATTAAAAAAAACATCATTTAATTGTTCTGTAATATATGTAAAAGTTCACTTCGTCCGGTATGTATAATCAAATTCGTCCGGTATGTATAATCAAATTTGATATAATTTCATGGGCCGAAGATAGTGGGAGTTTTAAGGTCACTAGATATGAGTGTGAGCAGAGGTGGCCTACATGAATATGGACTTGAAATTGGAGGTTGAATAAATAAGGATATGACGTCATGCATGGAAATGGACCCAACACAAGAGACATGAATGCAAAACAGAAAACTGAGACGATATCAGATATAGGATAGACAAAGAAACTGATATCCTGTGCTCATAGGAACTGGCGAACTTCTGAGGTAGGGATCACTTACTAACCCTTCTCGACAACATGCATCTAAGCTAAAACATCGTTGATCACAACCAGTCGAAAGCTATGTGGTTATTCTCTTTAGCTATGGAAAACAATACACCGATACATAATCCCTAACTTCATGATTAGAGAAAACAATAATTTACCTTTGAGGTAATTCTTCCCTGAATAGAATGGGAAAATGCTGGTGAATGTCGTGGAAGGTTTGAGGTCAATGAAAAGACTACAAGGATTCAAGGAAGACTCTTTTTCAGATTGCTTGGGATAAGCAGTAACTATTCGAGTAGGGCCTATGGTCACCGAGAACAGAGCGATAGACAAATAGCAACAGCTCACATGTTGGGTTCATCGATATTGACTCAATCGAACAAACTTGTTCGACTCGAGAGATTTGAATTAGTGCCGTCCTATCATACAGAAAATTTGTGCGAAGACAATATGCATCAGATGGGACAAAATTTACCAACAAAAATCATATCCAAACATAAGATGTGTCTTTCACGATAAACGTGAAATGCCTTCGGCAAGATATCCAAACCCTTGAAACCACAAACGTTTTTTCATCATCATCTCCCCACCCAACACTGACAATCCACAAAGCTTTAAAAAAAAACAAAAAACAAAAACACTAGTAACATTTATTCTTGTTCATCATCCAACTGCCCAGGACGGGAATACCTGGAATCATATTAAACATTCAAGCCCTGAAACAACCTGCGATGGGATTCAGATGAAGATGACTGTGGCCATGCCCGTGATCAAACCCTCCACCTCTCTCCATCTCCCTATCAATCAACCCCTGCACACACCGAAACTCCTCGACGCAACAGGGGATCGTGATCGTTCCCTTCTGATCGAACCCGTACACCTCCTCGGCCGCCTTCAGGAGCCTCTCAAAAAGCGGGTGGTTGAAGTATATCACCGGCACGACGAACCTCTCCTGGTGTTGTTCCTCTCCTCCGACCCTTATCGCCAGACACCCTTTGGGAACGTCTTTGGAACGTGGGTGGTGGTTGTTGCTGTTGTTGTCGTGGTTGCGGTGGTGGTGGTGGTTGTGGTGGCGGAAACTGAAGCTGCTTAGCAGCCTCTTTTGTTCTCCTGTTTGGCCCATGTCCGTTTGTTAACTAGATGAATGAAATGGAGAGAGTGAGAGAGCTAGCTACAAGGGCCAGAGATCGAAGGTGGCGAGGGGTTTGTATGAGGCGGCCATGGTTTTGGCTTTGCGGTATGGAGTGGAGAAAAATGGGTCTGTTGGTTTGGTTTTGATTTGTATGAGAAAATTATGAGAAGCCGAGAAAGGTCGTCTCACGGGTGCTCGTGGGATTTACTCTATGCAGATTTTCGTGAAAAGATTTTGAAATAGAAGATAAGTATTGACCGAGTTATTTGCGTTAGGTAAAATGTTAGTATCTTAAATTATATACGGCGGTGTTACTGTTGTAGGTATCAATAGTGGTAGTTCTAATAACAAATTAAAATTTTAAAAAGTATTTTAAAAAAATATGTGATGGGGAAAATTCTATAACAAATAAATTTCTATTGTCTGTTACAGAATCCTTTTTCGGAATTATATAATAGTGTGATTTTTTGTTTCCTCTTACTCAATATGCTTTGTGTCGTCCGTCTTAGCATAATTGCGACGTACGGTATGTTTTTGCATGCACTCTTGCAACAGGAGGGTTTTCGACAATAAAGTTTCATGAAAATTTTCGTAAAATGAAATTCGAGTTATGCAAATAAAAAACTATGTCGATGAATAATCTACTAGTATCGTGCCCTAATTTTATTTTGTTATATATATACATATATATTGATAAATGTCCTAATTTCATTACTCTTTTCGTCCTACGAAAATACAATATTTATTTTTTAGACGGTTTCATCATAAATGCAGTATTTTCTTATATGTAATTTTTCACGCAAAAAATATCAAATCACATAATATATTCACTAACTTCTCTTAAAATTATTACAGTATATAACACTATAAATACAAATTAAACATATACAAAAAATTTCATATCAAATTAAATTGTTAGTTTTTTCATGAGATGAAATTAAAAGGACAGAAGGAATAAGACTTGGGATTCTTACCTTTACCAAAAGAGATACGACCTCAAAAGAACAATCATTATTAATATATAATATAAATATAAGAAATTTTTTTGATTCATCATCCACATATGCATTTTTCATTGCTTGATAGTGATCGGTATGTGAATTTTTCATTGGTTGATTTTATAATGAATTAACTAATATGATTAAAAGCTTCATTATCAAACATATTAATCATTAAGTAACTATATGAAAGTGGAGCAACAATATTATACATTTAATCGAGTTTTTCTTTGATTGATTACAACATTAATAATCACACAAAGAAATTGAGTTTTTGTATTTCATTATCTCATATTACAGTAATATTATTGACTTTATGTATTATCTAATACTGGGAGTTTCTTATAATTGAACAAAATATATGAATAATCGATAAACTGATGTGTATAATACACACTATAATTATTTAATCTAAAATAAATTATTTATTATTAATAAAAAATATAAAAATAATATATCACAAAAAATATAATCGAAAATTGTATATTCATAAATAAAGATCTGGTCACGATTAATTTCATGTTTTCTAGTCGACCTTATAAAATAAAAGATGATTTTATTGTGAATTATTGCATGGGTGATTATCACGATGCGGAGGTCGCACCTTAAGATTTGTTTTCACCCAAAATAAAAAGATAATAATGAGATATGAGAGGTGGCTGAAACAGAGCGGTGGAAGCGGGCGTCACGATATACTTGGCGCTGATTTTATTTTTCTTCTGTCAAATTGCATGGTGGCAGTGGCGATATAGCTAGCAGAAGATAAAAACATATTAAGTGGAGTAGTTAGGCTGGGGCACATTCGAATTTTGATTCAATCTAAAAATCCACAAATAAAAAAATGTTTCCAAAAGAAGAGTGACAGAGAAAGTGCAATTATTATTCCTCTTATGATAAATAGTAGGGGTTGTAGTAATTGAAGTTTGCATGTTGTACTTGCTCCCACCGATTGAAAAAATAACAATTTAGATTTCTAAAAAAAATGAATTTCAAAATTCCAAAAATAATGATTTTTTATTAATAGTGGGCTATATTAAAATAAAAGTTAGTTGAGTATAATGTGATGATTTGGCATACTCTATGTTTAAATTAAAAAAAAAAGGAAACCATGCATTAATTTTGGATTAGCTTGTGTCGCAAATAATATTGAACGAAAAAAAAAACATTTATTTTAGACGATCAGTTACTTTTTTGAACAACCAATTTTATGTCAATTCAGATAAAACTAATTTGTGACTATCAGTAATAAGCATATTTTTTTTATACTACCATTGTTTGCAAAATAAATTTTGTATAAACATGAATAAGAAGAAGAATGGGTATTATCGGAAAAAGGAGGAAAGATTCGAGGGGGTGCAATATTTTGGGGTGTGAAAAGCACCCCTCTTTTCCCAAAAGGTGATAGAAAACAATAATTAATGATACTTTATTATCATTATTATTTTATTTATTGATTGATGAAATATTATTATTTGATATTGATTTTTATATTTTTGATTGAATTTATTTATTAAAATTTTAAATAACAATATTAAACGGACAGAAGAAAACGATAAAAATGATATCAGATGCATGCCATCTTGTCCAAACCATGTCAGGTAGGCAAATATAAATATATGGGTTGTTTTTCTTGAATATTGAAATAAATTTTAAAAACTCAAAAATATTTAAAAAGATTATGTTATGTCGGATTGAAATAACTCAAATAATTTCAGGACATAATAATAATAAAAAAACTATGTTGAACGAACAAACTGTACCGAATTGAATAACCACAACCTAAATTTCTAAGGATTTCCATGTTCAGCCCATTAAAGGTCCAGGCCCAGCTCTGACAAGAACAAGTATTCTTTCAGTTTCATGAACCTACGTCATTAGGTTGGTGCCAGATTCCATTTGGGCCGGCGATTAGATGGGCCAGTCGAACCACATATATGTGCCACACTCTCGTCTCATGTTGATTAGACAAACCCCGTTGGGTCTCACATATTTCTCGGGTCGTGACACAAAGTCGCGAGTGATGCATGTTCCTTTTACATGGCTTTCGTATGATGGATAATGTTAAATACATATTGGTGACATTTATATTATCAAATTGGATTTTGATATATTGATTTCTCGACATTATTGTGCAAGCGATAAATGGAAATTGGAGATTAAAGATAGGGAATTGATGATGTCAATATCCAAAATAATTCATCCAATACACAGTGTGAGAGGATTTTTTTGTCCAAAGAAATATTGTGAGAATGTTATCTTGTATATATCAAATTTGACCATGAAAATATAGTCGCCCTAAATATTAAGATGCATCGATGATTTGGCCTTGGGACCACTACTCGCTTCAACATCAGGGAATGAGATCCTATGCAGTTTGTGCGTTTGATGTTGTGTTGTGTTTTTGTTTGATTTTTTTATTTTTAATTTCTTATTTGCATTTGAAAATTTTGACAAAAATAATTTAAAATTCTATTAAAAAATATCAATCATTAAAAAAATAAAATCTAAAAAATATTTGATAAAAATAACCCATAAAAAATCCAATAAAATATAAAAAATATAACCCTAATCAACAAATAAAACTATTGGATCAAAAATTCAACGATTCAGACCCATTTCCTTCAACGAACCTTAAACTCAAAAAGGGATGCCATCAAAGCATCCGTCAAGTCAAATGATAATAATGAACAACTAATTCTGAATTGAAAGATAGCCCCCAAAACGAGTGATTCACACCATATTGATCAATAATTGGAATCAGCGGATGCAAATGTTTCAATATGCATTCACACATTCATGATTTAAGCTGTCAGGTGATGCTCTATATGGCTGATATAGTTTACGATTTTGTATGGTGTTGATTACTAATTAAATGATCGGCACATTGATGATTTGAGTTGTGTTATGTGACATCATTCGCATGGACTAAAAGGTTTGTCACCGTCCGGACTCCTGCATTTGCTTGCATTGTGAACCTCTTACTCCGTTATCATCTTTGTTTGTACCGAATTAATACAACGACAAGTATCGAAATCATTTTGTGTATGGACATGATGAGGATGGATGATGACATTCGTCATTCATGGATCCATCCATGATAAAAACAACAACAATCCTGAAATTCCCATCACAGATAGGGTATGAGATGGACGTGATGTGCATTATCTTAATTATACCTCGCATACATCTGATATGGTTTTCCGATACCATCGTGACCCAATTGAACTCGAAGAAAAAGCAAACACTTGATATGGTAGCTAGCTAAAGTAATGGACAGGATCACAAGAGAGGGAACGGTGCCATTGGCCAGAGCACAGAGACTGGTGCAGAAGCAGCACAGACGACACTGCTTTCTCCATTCAATTCAATGTTAAAAAACCTGAAGAAGTTGCAGCTGACATGTTCCCTTGTTCACCCCCAACATTGTAATGGTAACTTTCAGTTCAAAAACATGATCAACAAACTAGTCGTCACACCTATACTACATCCACTAACATTTGCTCACATTTTAATATTTTTTGCACATGTAAATCTACTTGTAGTGTAATGATAGTTTGTGATTTAATAGCCATGTTTTGATTTTTATCGTTGTTTGATGAAAAAATGGATACGTGTAAACTTAGGGCTCTTTCATATGGTTGTTCAAACTATTAAAATCCAAAATCGGTATCAGAATCAGAAAATCAAAATTCGAAACCAAAATCAATAGTGTAAAAAAAAAAAAAAGGTTGTATTTATTAAAAGTGCATGCAAACAAAAAGTCATGCTTTTCCATTAGTTAAAGTTTTGAACTTTATCTTCTTAAATGAATGCTCCAATCTCCATTCATTAATTTTGCTCAAACCAAGTCCCCTTTTTACCATTGCATGTTTCCAACATTTGCCAAATAACAGTTGCTATTCACTTAAACACCAGTTCTCACAGCTTTTTGAAAGTAATTCCCAAAACTAGAACTAACTGCAACCAAACATCAAGGGCAGTACTACTTGCAACTACATTTTTATGAGAGTGATATAGGCACCATTATTTTGGGTTGGCATGATCCTTTTTGAGTTCGAAGTATGTGACAACCATCCAGATATTTCGATCCTACATAACTTCATAAGATACGAGGAGAACAAGATAAACACATACTTTATATCTCTATTAGGCACAATAGAAAACCCGTTACGGAAACGAAAACGAGGTAAGCCACCATAGCTAGGCGACATGTAAACTAGGAGAAAGCTTGTGTCATTTGCGCTCATTCCCCACTTCGTTTCACATCAACTGTTTCACCACACTTCTGTCACCTATCCAGACTTCAGCCCCACTGGGAGTGAAGCCAAACAATGCAAGCTAGCTATCTTGAGTTAAACACAGATCTCATCACAAACACACCATGCATGAACTATGCATCTCCGTCGATATTGGCACGCTCAAAAATCAACTGCAGACAGCTGCAAAGGATCTCGATTATCTTAGAACAAAAAAGATGTGCATATTGGTTCAGTTCTCGATGGAAACAATATTACCGCTACACCAACCATTATACAAGTCTGATCTAACT
This sequence comes from Drosera capensis, assembly GCA_001925005.1. Classification (NCBI taxonomy): domain Eukaryota; kingdom Viridiplantae; phylum Streptophyta; class Magnoliopsida; order Caryophyllales; family Droseraceae; genus Drosera; species Drosera capensis. Next base: position 108,994 of record LIEC01011581.1, read on the forward strand.
TTTTCATCAGATCTGCACATGAGTCAACTGTCATGAGGAATGTAATCAATCCTCAGCTCAATTACTAATCATGCATAATGCAACAAGATTAACTCTGATCATGAGCAGTACTAGCTAGTAAACAATTATTAGTATACAGGTTCAGAAATGAATAGTGTAGTTAATTAATCAGTGTGCCTCTAGTCAGAGACTGAAGAAATTTAGGAACTGAGAGGAGATCTAGACAAGCAGGGATGATAATTCCCAAGGAAATGTAAATGTTCATGACTAGGAGATGACTGTGTGTATAGGAAACAGCAACAGAAGCTGAGCTGTACGAGGAAATTCACGAGTCGAGGTGAGCTGTGCATAGGCATTCACGTCGAGAACTCGAGAGAGACGAAAAATACACAATCTTATCTGATACATACTGATAACAGGAAGGAATGTTTAACTAAGGATCCATCAAAGTAAGAAGCAATATCATCAAGCGAAAGCAAAATCAATCTTCCAAAGATCCAACAAAGAAAGAAAACAAATAAACATTCAGGTGCATCATAGTTACATGAATCGCCAATCGTCTTGTTCGAGTGACACGAAACTGCGTATCCCAATTGCATTTTGTAGCAAAAAGTTCTTAAGATATATGTCATAGATGGCGTACCTGTACCTTTGCGTACCGTGATACTGCAAAGTGTTGCTTGATCATGCCACGAATCATCCCATGTGAATACAACAACAACAAATCCAATTATTCCCGTCCAGAATATTGTATAGGGGAGGCGGAAGAACAACCCCAAGTTTGAATGAGGAAAAAAAATTCAGATCCAAAGCAACCATGTCTAGGGAGATCATAGAATGATCAAATAGACACAATGATGATGGAAATGATGATGAAACCCTCCATTTCCTACGAGGACCAAAAGTGAAACCAGACACCATCATATCACATATCAATAAAGCAACCAACAATCTCAATTTTTTACAGATCCCATCTCATGATTACACCAATCAGCAACACCAATCAAAATCAGCCCCAAATCAAAACCCTAATTCCCCCAATCAAAATTCACCACCAAAACAAAATTTTGATCCATACCCAGTTCATAAAATCCACCAAAAACAAAAACTCACCTCTCCGATTCGAGAAATTCATGATGATTTTGGTGCCATTGATGCATCCCAATTGGGGGGAATGAAGCCTGGTCCGAGAACCCTTTAATTTCAATCCCACAAAGATCAAGATCAGAAAAGGGAAACAAAAAGGGTCCTCGAGCCAGACAACATTCCCCTCAAAAAACAGATAAAAAGGCTACCTTTCCCACTTTCAACTTTTGCACGTATCGTCCCAAAAGTCCCAAAGAAAAGGTAGATTTCATTCTTCTGTTATTCATCTATATATTTCTGATGTAAGTTTTCATTTCTAGATCGAGCCAGAAAGAACACAAAGGAGGTAAAACTCATCCAACATCTGTCTGTTTTCTTCACTCCCAAAAGATTAGGCTTTGTTCAAGGGGAGTGATTTTGGGGCTTAACATGAGAAAATGATGAAAGGGATGAAGAAAATGGGTGTGTTGATATAAGATGGAGATGTGAGATGAGAGTGGGAGTTGTGTGGGGAAAATGACAAGGGAAAAGAGGAGAAAAAGGGAGACAGTGTTGCAGGTTTAGCTGCAGAAATGAGTATGACTTTCTAGCATCATCACAAACCACCCACCATTGATATCAAATCATCTCTCTTTCATTCATTCATTCATTCAATTCAATGGGTTTAATTCGTGTGAATCTGAGAAGGAAAGAGAGAGGTGTGGGGAGAGGGGGTTGATGGAGTTGGTTACCACCGTTGGATTGTTGGATGGGGGCATCTTATCTTAAGATTCGGTTTTCTCTATGTTATTAAGGACCTAAGGTGTATGGAGGTACTGATACTTTCCGATAATCAATCCGTTTTAAAATATAGGAAAAGATTTGATCCGACATATGAATTTATATATGTTTTGAATTTATATAGAGTTGATAAAAATAATTCTTTGTTTTTATCATAGTGTGGTTTATTGTAACAATTGTGAGAGGAAATAGTGATGTATATAACATATGTGACTGTTTTGATATTTTTTATGAAAATATTATTAAATATGGTATGTTGTATATATTTTGGGACGATCTAAATAGAAAAATGTTATTTATATTATGAAACAGAGGAAGTATTTTTTTTTCTTTCAATATAAATATAATATTTTTGTAATACGGAAAAAGAAAGATGATTAATCAATCATCTTGGCTTATTTTTATCCAATGAGAAAAGGTTCCGTGGGATTTTCAAATTTCTATATTCATGGTTTCATAAAACATATTATTTCATCCATTTTTAGTAAAAAAATCAACAAATATGATTAATTTTAAAACATCCTCTACAAACCCTTTGTACTATATATATTATTTCAGTTAATATCAACATATATGTAAAGTAAAAATGTTATATCTATATTAAAACGGGGTCATTATATACTTATATACTTGATAGATGTTTTGATGTCCCGGTGAGATCGAACTCTAAACTACAAGACTAATGGATAAGCTATATATATTATATATTAATCACTAACACAACCCAGATTGATTAATGTACTGTATGAGGAGCCCGAACTAACACAAAGGATTTGAATTTTAAATCCTTTTTCAATAGAAACATAGACATTTGGTGATAGTCAAAACATGAATGGGGGAGTATTGAGAGGAGTATTAGAAGCACTTCAGGGGATGTACATCCTACCATTTTTGCGAGATCTGATTGTTTGAAAAAAACTCAAACACAATTAATTTCTTTTTTAAATAATTCATCTCATCAATTAAAACATTAACATTCATGGGCGGAATGCACACTTGCGAGGGTGTACTAACAATTTCTCATTGACAGAGGGCTCTTGGGAATAGTAGCCTGCCTGATTAGCAGCACCATTAAGGAATTATTATTGTGTTAAGAGGACGACCTCGTACAATGTGCAATGTTTTGACTGTGAAACAAGAACCTGACCTACATGTATTGGGGGAATCTTGATCGCTAATTGTTCGTTTCCCAACCTGCAGACCTCGCAGCTAAAATTGTGGGAGGATTATAGTAGTCAGATAGGATATCTGATTTAGGGTTAGTGGTGAATTATGGTGTCATGAAACACTCAATCATAGATATCTCATGGGTGCTCGGTCATGAAAATGTATTATTTTTTTGGGAAATGATAGTACTGCATAGAGATATGTGAAAAATTAGGAAATAGTCTTCTTATTGATATATTAGTACTATATAGTTCGTCTTTATACCGCTAATTATCGAACTATTCTATGATGATGAGTCTGTAGAAAGGATTTACACTTATTATGGGACTGAACAAATAATACATAATATTTGTTATCTTTAATATTTCATAAGATTTTTTTTTAAAAAAATAACGTTTGATTCTCTCATGCGTACTCGGTCATGAAAATATAGTAATTTTTGGGGGAGATGATAGTACTGCATAGAGATATGTGAAAAATTAGGAAATAGTCTTCTTATTGATATATTAGTACTATATAGTTCGTCTTTATACCGCTAATTATCGAACTATTCTATGATGATGAGTCTGTAGAAAGGATTTACACTTATTATGGGACTGAACAAATAATACATAATATTTGTTATCTTTAATATTTCATAAGATTTTTTTTTAAAAAAATAACGTTTGATTCTCTCATGCGTACTCGGTCATGAAAATATAGTAATTTTTGGGGGAGATGATAGTACTGCATAGAGATATGTGAAAAATTAGGAAATAGTCTTCTTATTGATATATTAGTACTATATATAGTTCACGGCTTCATAATGCTTATCAAGTATTGTTTACATATGTGAAAAATATAGTCTCTATTTTTCATAAAAGAGGTGAAAAGTTTGTCAATCTCGTCCTTCTTATACTCATACTCTGTCCATTGTGAAATTATCTAAGGTGTTATTGATGTTAATAAAAAAAATTAGTATATAACCTTCTTAACTATCATGTGATTGTACTTTATATCCCTTAACTATAAAAATAGTCATTTAATCTTTAAAATTTTGAAAAAAATCTTCATTTTTGACACATGAATCCTCTAAAAGTATATATTTTGTTGACAAAAAATCCTTCTTAAAAAAACATGTGTCTATTTTTAAAATTGAGGAGATTATGTATAAAAAATCGAAAATTCAGAAAGATTATATGTTTTTTTTTTTGTGGAAAAAAGAGCAAATTAGTAATGAATAATGAGAGTAGGATTGGGAAGAGTACTATCCATGATAATTCAATGAGAATGCTAGTAGTATCAGACTTTGGTGCGTCAGTTTAGTGGTTAGCTTTGTGTATTCACTTTTTGGCAGCTCCGCTGCACCTTGGTTTGATGCAATGGTGCTTTTAATTTTATGCTATGGCTACTACCACTAAACTCATTTGACCTGCATGGAATTCGATGGCAACCTCACCTCAAAATTTATTGCCCCTTTGCCAAATTTATATTCAGATTGTGACATGTTAGTTATCTCTCATTCAATGAGCAACTCCATCATTTTCTCATAATGTGACTTCATCTAGCTATATATCTATCTAATCTACGTACCCAACGTGTAAAAGTATTGGCCTATAAGTTCGCATTGGTTTGTGTGCAGGTAAGAGTATTTTGATGCTTAATTAAATTGTGAACAATAACTATATCGGTGATAAAACACTCTTTCTTTGATCGGGTGGTGAGAATTCAATGTCACATTGTCACGTACGTGTGAAGACATCAACATAAAAACTGTTTAATATTATTATAGCATAACTAATATTACGTACATCTCATCTTAATATTTGCATAGCCTTTGCCTTAATTAAATCCAATCTAAACAATATGACAATAATTGTTACTCCCCCTCCCTTGATAGATATAACCGTTTGATCCGAATCATAAATTTATTTATGAGTTGAATTTTTTAAAATTTATTGAGGTTAATGATATTTATGTTAATGAGATTAATTATAACAAGAGTTTGTGGAGCGTATTGTAAATATGAGGAGATTTTTTGTGATTACATATATGTATTTTGAAAATCATAATTTAAAAATGTTATCTATATTATACGACAACAAAGTAAATCCCTATTGCATTTTTTACCCAAAAAAACTGTAGAGCTCTGGTCATGTTTATAAATCTCCATTTTTTTCCCCACTTTATTCATGCAATAGAGCAGGTAGCACTGCCACTGCAGCAAGCAGGGAAACAGTAGCACTGTAAATTTACTGTTTTTTCTCTGCAGCTCTGCCCACACTTCCTCAAAACTCAATGAGAGGTGTTTACTTCCACTCCTTTTTTTTTCTTTTTTCTTTTTTTAAACAAAAGTCACGTAAAGATGGAGAAGTTGATAGAACCATAGAAATATATTTCAGGATTATTAGTATATTATTTATTAGACAGAGAGGTTGAAGAGGATGTCGAATGTGGCCGAGGTTTTCGAATACACACAAAAGAAGGAATGCGTTGTGTCGATCTCGAATGAGAAAATCGAGTTCTAAGATGACAGAATGAAGGGAGGGTCGGTTGTATACATAAAAATTATGATTAGATCCAAAATCAAAATAAACCCAGGCATTGATTCAAGATGATCGGATCCAAAATTTGGCCCAACATGTTGATTAAACCAAACAACACAGAAAAAAAAAAATCAAAATCAAAATCAAAGGCCCATTTCCCTTAGGCCCAACACCCTTCATCTTCCCCTTTCTCCTTCCCAGACTCTTCCTCTGCACCAACAGCCCCGGTCGAGCAGCTTCTTCCGGGAGATGGATGGATCGATTCCATGGTTTTAGATCTGAAATCTTTGGCTTTCCATATCTGAAACTGATCCCCTCTTCGCCTCCCACTAGCGACTATATGAACCCTCGTCCTTTACCCATCACAGCACATCTCGAAAAGAGCTCAAATCTCGACTAGCTCGTCTTCCTTCCTCCGCTCATCTCGAGAGCATTCTAAACCGATCCCGGCGGAGTTCATATCGAGCTCTCCGCCAACCCAAGCCTCTTCGGCCCACACCAATCCGAAATCAGTTCGGTTCTTGGTCTTCTCGCTCGGTGCTGTTCGATCTCAGCCAAGCCAATGATGAATCGGAGTTGACGATTCCATGAAGTTCCCGATGATGACGATGCAAAATTGATCTCATCCGCGACATCCAATGATCCCATGTTTTGTTTCCAGCATCGTCGACGATATTGGTTCGAGTCATGCAGCGGACTATCCATTCAATATCTGAGTCAATATGCTCTTGGAGTGGATGTTATGCTCAAGGCTCTTCTCTGATGCCTCCTATCCACATATTACTGAAGTTGACTTTCACATGGGTTGACCTAGGTCAATGTTTATCTTGCTAAAATATACTAGGTTGTCAAACTTGTTAGCTGTTACTAACCTTAAGAGAAACAACTTGTTTTGATATTGATTGAACTTTGATCAGGTCAGTAGTCGTTACAACTTTGATTGACTAAACTCAACTAGTCTCATATTTAGGAGAATATAATTCACACGTTGATATAAGTGATAAATCCGCACAAACACGTTTAGGTGTGAATTCAATTCACATTTAGGTTCTTGTTTTGTTAGATTCGACCCAAAAATCAGTTTAGGACTAACTAAATAAAATATCAAATAATTAATCGATTAGGAAATATTTTTGGGTTACCTTTGAGTGCTTAAGTTGAAATCTTAACTATATGTAGACTAAAGAAAAAATAACAGAAAATCACTTAGATCTGGTCTTAGTTAAATTAACCATAAAACTCAAAAAAACCAAGAATCCTTAGGGAAAATAATTGATTTTGACTAAATTTCACGCTTAGGTGAATAAATTGATAAAAACTAACCAAATTCACACATAGGTGAATAAAATTCAGAAAATCCATAAAATAGGTGCATTGAAATTTAGATTGACTTTTAGAGCCCGACTTAGTCTAATCGAAAGTCAACTAGTCTTAAAACAAGATATCGTTGTGTTTGGTCTGATCTTGAACTCCGTAAATACGTTGACAAGTTCTAGGCGGTTCGATCAAAATCCCTATATTCTTTTTGTTTTATCCCTAACTTTGCAGAGCACACAATTAAACAACACAAAAATGAAAGATAAGACTATTTAATAGAGAAAACCTTCAAAAATAGTGACCACATCTAATACGGAGATAACGGATGCTAGCGACTGACGCGTCCTTCCCGCCACTTAATCAACCTCCCGGGTCGAGAACTATGTCCGAAGACCTGCCAGCCTTAACCAACCAATCCTAGTTGAGGATCAACTAGGTGACGATTCCTCAAGCCATACCATCTGATAGTGCGCAACCTTTGTGTCTTAAGTTCCGACCTCCGAACATCCAATAGAGCTGGCAACTCCACTGGGGACTACTGAAGAGGGCTTAACTTGAAGACTCGAAGGGGTTCCTAAGATAGTTTTGGCTTTCCTGAAGATACATCTTTCCCTCCTCTTTTTACTTTCAGAAGCTACTGTGCTTTCTCTCTATATTGTCTTCCTGTTCTATTGTGTTGTTTCTCTGTTTTCGCGTTTTTATTCTGTTGTCACACTACTGCATTACTGACATACCGTGCACGCACAACACTTTGCAATGTCCAATCCGACCTCTGCCTTGAGATCCGCTCAACTCGACCGGTCCCTAGTATGGTGACCTACTAAAGTCAATTGTATCATCTTACTCTGTAATTAGGTGGTTGGTATTTGAAGACATATGTCAACCAGGGGGGAAGAAACATGCTGTTGGTTGCCTGAAATTCAAAACCTTAGAGTCAACCACACTTTGACTTAAAACGGCATTGCTTTTTAGAGCCTAGACCAATCTAATTGGTGTGTTTAACTACTTTTGTGTGTGAATTGAATCTTAGGCCAACAATTCTAACAAACCCACAGATTGTACAATTAGACAACATTCCCTTGTTTCAAATAGATCCTCGATCAATTCTCCGCTAAATCATCTTGTCCTAGGCTAGGGGCATTCGATCATTGAACATCCATCAATTGGGTCTTAATTGTCATCTTCAGAAAACCATCTTTTTCAGAATGGTTTCCATTTCAGAATTTTATTTGAAATTTCTCACAAAAGTGATTGAGAGATTTTCACATAAATCTTCCTAAGATTTTCACACATCTATAGAGATTTGAATTGGAATCTCCCTGAAATTTCACTGAAATATGCCATAGATTTTCACAGAATATTTTTCGAGGAGCTTTTCTTGAGCTTTGACATAATGGTTTTCAGAACCGCTTTTCAAAATACGTTATCAGAGCCTTTTTATAGAATAGGTTATCATAACCTCCTTTTTCATAATAGGTTTTTCATTGCCTCGATATACTATCCCAAGGAGGTGCATTCATCTGCCAGCAGAGTCACAACGTCCATCGATCACTCTCACGTTTCAGGATGAGGTGGCAGATCTGAGGTCAGATGGAGAGGATGACCCAGATTATGTCATAGCACGAGAGGAATGCTTTTGATCTCCCTCGATGATCGTCAGGATCCATCACCAGCTCCACCTCTCGGAGAACAGGTTACGGGATTTTTGCTTGGTTGTGTATTTTAGTTATGAAAACATATTTTCATATAATGTATTTAATGATATATTTTTCGGATTTGATGAATTTGATGTTAATTTTTAGATACGTTAAATACGATACGTATTTGATGTTTGGTTGATGTTGGGTGTGTGGAAGTTGGTGTTAGGGATGTTGGTGATGTATCAGATGCTGGTTGATGTTGGTGTTTTAGGTATATAACCGGTGATGCTTGAAATCAGGTTTTAGGTGAGCTATAAAATGGTTTTTAGTTACCGTTACGGTCACTAAATTAATTAGCCATGTTCCAAATTCGGATGCTATTCCACGATTGTATCAACTGCTAACTAATATAGCAATCAAGGTTTTCGCAATCGTTTTAAGTGACCAATTTCAGTCGCAAAACCTGTTTAGCGACTGAAAGTTTGAGTCTCTAAAAAGCTGTTATTTTGTTGTGATAACGACAGAGGAGTATGTTTGTCCATTTTGTAACTCGAGCCATGAGTTTGTTAATTATTTGTTTATCCATTGTTATTTCATATGGAAATTGTTTCGTTTGTTCATGACAGGGGTGAGATCAGAGGCAGGCTAGGGAAACGAAGAACAAGGAGGAGATGTTGAATATAGAGAGGATGAAGATAGTGCTGGACGATGGCGATGAGTTTTTCATATATTTTTCCAGGAGTATTTATTTACAGGAAAAAGGTGCTGAACTTGATACACCTAAATAGACAGGCTGCATCCCCATTCGCACATCTATTTTAAATCAATTAGTTTAAATTTTTTTAAATTTTAAATTTCAAAAAAGAGACAATATCTATAAGATTTATAGAGGATTATAGCCTACTTGGCTCGATTTGGTACAGCCTTCTTGAATTGGGATGGATATTGTTATGTTTTTCTTATTTAAACGGAGGGCATAGTCCTAAAAGGTTTTATTTATGAATGCATCGAGGCTACATAACATCAACTAAATCAACGAACAACGAGAAATTGAGTCCTTCTGAAGGACAAGTAAAGAAATGAGAATCATGAAACAAGTTTAGTGTATAGTTTATCAGCCAATCTGTTATTTTATTTGCTTCTTCACAGATATGAACTATGCATATTTTCCGGTCTTGACTCAAAACCTGATGACTTCGTAGTAGTAGCTGAAACTGTGCATACAGTATGATTGACTGCGAAGGAGCAACGTGACTGGTCGATGGGCTTTTGTGCTTTATGCACTTTTGGGTTTCGGCTTTGAGATTTCTTCTAGCTCAATGACTGGTCGATGGGCCCATGATGGGCTTTAGTGAGAAGATTAAACTGGGCTGTGCTTCTAAATCCGCATATTTTTCGGATATGACTAAGGAATCAGTTTATCCACGGGTATAACTGGGCAAATTCATAGGGAAAATGATTAATCGAGTCGATTGGTTCAATCAATTCAATTTTTATGATTTGATTTTTATAATTCAAAATTAAAATTGAATCAATTAATTAATCAATTTAAATATTAAAATCAAAATCATTTATTAATCGATTCAGTTTTTAGACGGTTTTGTTTGAAAATTTTTTACTATCTAGTCTTAAATATTTTGAGATTCTAATTATATATATATCAATCAGTAAAATAATTTTATAAATTTTTATTACACATATTTACAAGAATAAATTAGATATATAGAGTTAAAAAGAAAATGACATAAATTATATTAAAAAATTATAAATAAATGATTTTTTAATAACCAAATAAAGAAAATTATTTCAAAAAAATTAAAAATATGACTAAAAGGTTTTATTTTCGTTCCTAACAAAAAAAGTAAGACAATATCAACAATATAAAGGATATTTTTTTATCTTTGTTTAAAATAATATAATGTGTTTGAATTTAAGCATAATAATCTTATATAAAACAATTACAATAATTAATTTTAAATAGTTTGATAATCAATCATAAATGGTTCGGTTAATCCGCTTATCATTGGTTTCTGGTTCGGTTCGATTTTAAATCACGATTTTATTTTTTAAATAAAAATCAAACCATTTAATAATCGGTTCGGTCGGTTTCGTATCATCGGTTTCGATAGAAGTTCGATGATTGGTTCGACCTCCGTTTTAACAGTATTGAATGATGGTTGTTGTTGATGAGGATGTTAAAACGGTTACGAAACCAAACCGTGTAAACCAAAACCGATTAACAGATTAATTAAATTATTTGATTTTGATTCTTGAAGTAAAACCATTTACTTATTCGTTTCGGTTACGATTTTTAACCGATTAAAACCCTTTAACAATAACTGAATTAACCTAAAAAAGCAACGGATGTCCATAACCAATTTACCGAATAATATATATCAATTAACCAAAAAAACCAAATATATGTATAACCAACTAATAATTATTCATAAATGAATCATTTAATGTAATTATTAACCCTATTTTCATCCATTATTTGTTTCAAATCGATTAAGAATTTGACTTTTTATAACCATGTAATTAATTGATTAATTGTTTAACCGTAACTGTTTACACAACCGATTAACCGAAATCAATTAATAAAAAATTACGATTTTGAAAACTTTAACTGATTATTAATCGATTCGCTTATGATTTTATCTATCATAATCGAAATCGAAAAAAACCAAATCGAATAATCGAAAGGTACCGATTAATATCCTTGGTTGCTACAACAGGCAAGAAATTGTTACATGTATTCCTAACCATATGTTTTTTTTTTTTTTTTGGAGTCTTGAATCGTGGTAAAACTGCTCATACAATTGTTTCCTGCCTGATGTTTGCAGCAGGATTAATTTCCCCAATTTCATATTGTATAGATTAAAACAAAAACGGGAAATTATACATGCTACTTGTTGCTGGAGCAGTTTTATTATAAATGATTAAATGTTTAACATTTGAATAAATCAAATTAAAATTTTGAAAAAATATACCGTCCTAAATGAATTATAACATATTATTAAAAATAAATGTCACAAATCAATTGCGATGTTTCCTAATTTAATAAGATTTTGATGTTAAAATATCAATATTATTCCTATTTTATATCATATCATTTTCATCATTATTTTTTTTTCTTTCTATCCACTCACATATCAAACCATTTCTTTTTCTTCTTTCTCGCATTATCCATCCACAATTTACCTAATTACTGTGACAAAATCACAAAAAAAATTTAATTAAAATAATACAAAATCGAATAATTTTTTAATATTGGTGTCAATTCAATACTTCGGAATTCATTTGACACGAAATATTAAACAATCATGTGATGGGAACGAACAATATTCACATATCCAGATAAAAAACAGTGTAAATTTTGTGTCCTAAACAACTTATGTTGATGTTGTTAAATCAAGGACTATGTGTAATTCTCCAAGCATATCTATCTTGCAAGTGAAAATCAAGCACCGACCTTCGTCGAAAACGAAAGGTAAACCAGCTTAACCTAGATATGATGAAGAAAGTCAACGTAGATAGTCCATTCACTAACTTTATTCTACTTGGATTTTGGTATATATAATCACATGTATATGTACAACCTCAGCTATAAAATCTCCTCTCCCTAGCACACAAATCTTAACTCTGAATTATATGACATATGGACCCCCTAAATGTAATCTTTTTCAAGCTTTCGTTACATCACATTAATTTGGCAAGTTATAAACTTTCTTCTTCGGCCACTTCGAAGTATAGGAAAATGTAATCCTCAATGATTATTCGACGAAATGTACAAATGTATGGTCGTAAATGTCAAGACGTACGTACATATTCACGCGTAGGGTCATAATTCAGGGTTCGCTATTTCTTATAGGTTTTCAAGAGCTATGGATTTCAATTGATAGTATTTGGACCTATTTTTCTAGCACTTGAAAAATTAGTTATGTCTTGATCTTTTTATTCCTTCATTTGCAATAATGAACTATAGACTGGTCCAAGATCTAATATGTATCGTAAGCACCTGTCCTATGAAATAAACGTGGCTACTCTCTTATCAATATACACTATATTCTTTTTGCATTAGTTTTTAGGATAAATAGCCTTAAATCTACTAATATTCATGCATTTGTAGCATACATTCATCATGACCTACCAAAATAAGGATCAACACACGAACATTACTTGCCACAAATTTAGATTGTTAGGAGATGGTTCCAACACTGATCATCTGCGTATGTTGATCAGTTTGCGCTAATTTTGATGAATACTCCCTGTTTATCATCAAGTCGTGACACGAGATCACGAATTTTTTTATTTAATTCAAATTTTTAATAAAATTGATTTTTATCTCGAATATCTTGCATTGGCTTTAACGTTGTAAGTTGCAACCTAGCTATAGTATCATGGCTAGAAAATACTCCAATGTACGCTACCTGGAATTTAATGCATACAACTAAGCATATATAAATAGGTTGGGCAGAAGGCTGCTGCCGCACTCGAGCATCATGATGTGATCAACAGGCCGCACAACAAAATTCTAAATACATAGGAGTATATTATTAGCAGGATATTTCAAAATTGCACGAAGTTACGCACATATTTCTATCCGTTTCTTTTCATTCAAATTATAATATTAAATCATTATTATATTAGTTAACATGTATTTTGAAAATTTTTATTTTTCATCTTAATTATGAAAAACAATTATGACATTATCCCAAGATTATAGTACATAACTTAAATTAACAATAATATTTCATGATAGTTTTGAATAATACGATATTTGATCATCCCGCGTACGATTCGTAGCATGAATAACTTTGTTGTTGACATAAGATAACGTTATAATTTGGATGGGACGGATGGAGTATAAAATTTATAAAATTATAGCTCAAAACCAATTGAGCATAAGTCAAGTGATTAAAGATTTATATATATAATTATATTGATTTTTCAAACTTTATTATTGATAGAATTTCTCAACATATTTTTTTTTGTTTGAAGCACGAATATATTGGATCGTTGGGTCTACTTGTATCTTATATCATATTAAATATCCGGTATTTGAACCAAAAAATAATTTATGAAGTGTGAAATATGATGGTGTTGATTTGAAAAACTTCAATTTTGATAGAACTTTCTCAATATGTCCGATAATAACATCGCAGTGATCAAATATTTTTTTATTATAAATTACTCATAAAATATTATTGATATTATAAATTACGTAAAAATAAAACTCGTCAAAAATACATGTTAAATAGACTCTTTTTAAAAATAGTACTTCATCCCTCCGATATTAATTACATCCTTGATCTATGTAAGTCATAAAGCTTTTAATGCTACGAGTTCTTCCGCGATAAGCATATATTTTTTATACAAAATTATTATGAAATATTAAAGATAATTTAAATTATGTATTTTAACCCAAAATCCATGATTAAATTTTCTTGCGTTACGAAAATGAATAACGAATTTTTTTGAAATACTTTACAAATAATGTAATGATGATATAATATTGTTATTATTTCAGAACGTATAATTTTAAAAGTGATCTCTAGCTTGCTAACTTGTTGCCTTTGGACTTTGGTCAATATATTCCAATAATGTCTTAAATGGACTAATGTTTCCAAGGAACTACGTGAATTAGCGAGGACAGCTCAGATTCCTGCTTTGGGAAGAACCGGAGAAGAATCTCCTCCATCCATATATGTCTCTTTCATATTCGTTGGACAAATACTCAATTTATTGATGGACATAATAATTTTTATATATATTATAAATTAATAAAAATAATAATTTGTCTTTAATCAGTGTACAAAAATAATGAAGGATCAATTGATATGATATAAAATATAATTTTTTAATTAAAATATTAATAAATATAAAAAATATAATTTGAATATCATATTCAAAAAAATATTATAAATTAAATAGAAAGGAGAGACCATATTCCATGTCAAGATCTCACTCATATCTTTGTTTATGGTGCGAATATGGTGACTGAAACCGAGAAATATTGAATAAACAATATTGATTCACGTGTTTAGGTCATTAATAAGATCGAACCTTTTGAAAATCTGAACCCGCCTATAATGAAAATCTGTGAAGTACTATATATAGACTATTGAGACCAAATGCAATATCGTACCGGTGCGTTTTTTTGATAAAGCTTGTATTCATGTGTGCCTGATTCGTGTTTTTTTTTTTTTTTGTTTATATATAGACTACTCCGAATTGAATCAGATTCACACTTGAGCAAATGGGACAATTCATGTATTCGAATTAATTATAAAATAATAAAAACATAATATCGGGTGATGAAGATTGATTCAAAATCATCTAGATTGGTTTATCATTATATTGTCTTATTCAAATTATAAAGATTTGATTCGATACGATAATTTATATATGTATTGAATTAATAAGAAATATCAATTTTATCATTGTAAGTGTGTGAGATAAAAGAGTGAAAAAAAGAAAAAAAAAGATTGATGTATTGATATGATATAAAATAAGAATAGTTTGATATTTTTGTGTGAAAAAAAATTGATAAATAAGAAAATATTACAATTTGAATAAAACAACCAAAAAAATATTACAATTTAAAATGGAAGGAGGGAGTATTTAAGACTTTATTTTGGATTTACTATTTTTTTATTGTATTGGGTTCAGTGAAATTATCTTTGCATAGTCTTTTCTTTTTATGTTAAAAAGTCACAAATGTTGGTTGATTTTGAATCAATACTATTTTTCGATATGTTTTTTCTTTTTAAATAAATTACAACACATTATTAAAAATAAACATTTAATATAAATTGCCATATTTTCATTAAAAAAAACAACCTTAAAAATCTAAAATACCCATACTTTATATCACATCGTCATTTTATAATTAACTTTTGTCTCTCCACCCACTCACGTTTTCCTCTTCATACGCACAAGGACAAAATGAGAAAAATTCACAAAGTTAATACATTTCTTAATTATCATGTAAAGTCAATTCTTCGTAATTTATTCTGAATGGAGATTCTTCGCAATTTATTCGGAACGGAGGGAATAGATATGGCATACTCTTTTCGTCCCATATTTATTGAAATATTGTGATATGAAATATGAATTTATGCGAGTGTTAAATTTATATGGATTTTGATAAAGAATTTTTTTTTACGATAATGAGATTTATTGTAACATTTATGAGAGAAGATAATGAATGTATTTGACAGATGAAATTGATTTGATAATGGGTGTGCAAGAAAAGAAGAGGTTTTAATTTTTTAAAAACTAATAAAATAAAAAATGTTATAATTAATATGAAATATGAGTATGTATTTCAATTTGACCAAATATCAAAACAACGAATATTAATAATAAAAAAGTGAATATATTTATAAATAAAATATTATTTCTATAATGATAATTTTGAATATTATATTTATATGAATTATAAAAAAAATTATAATAGTACAATACATCGTTTTTATATTTAACTGTTTTTTTTTCCGATCGTCCCTTCGGGAAATACTCCTAGAAAAAGAGTAATCAACAATTCAGGTTTTTTTCATCAGTTTACCAAACAAGTCGTTGGGACTGGGGAGTAATTCACAGTTTTGACTGTATTAGTGTGCTGCGTTGGTATTGGAATCGAAAATGGACGGACAGGGTTCCATCATGCAGAGCCGTCAAATTCACCAGGGGTATATTTGTGGGCTCCCACCTGCGCAAGCCCACGTTGTGGGTCCCCCGCATAGAAACAATCTGAACTTTTGTCGTTCTTTTTAAGCTTTTGCATGCCTTTAAGTCGCTGGTTTTGTTCCATTCCTTAGTGACGGAACCAGTTACGCACAGTTAATCTGGATCACAAGAAACTTAGTGCAGTGTTATGTTATTTTATTCGAATCAAAGTTTATGTCACAGGAAGAAACAAAGAAACAAGCAAAACCACTAATATTGGGTTGGCATTATAAATGTATATATATTTTGAGTTGATTGCTATCAATGGCTTGTATTTAAATAAAAAATATTAAATATTTTGATACGATTCTGAATATATATCGATATCATAAATTCAATCTCTATTTCTCCTCGTTTATGTCTCGGAGGAACATCAAGATTTCAGCATAAGATTCATACCGGAGAATACGCGTCATCGAAAAATGCATCTCCAGAACTGAGATAGTCCACATTGAATGGGATCAGGACGAGGAAAACCAGGATGACAACGACGACGAGTACGAAAAGCAGAGTACCGTCGCGTGTGCAGACTGCAAATACAGTATCAGAGAAGGCATTTGACCCGCATGTGGTTAGACGACGACAAAATTAAACCGGGAAGCTTTGATGTGCGGGGATGAATGAGTAGTCATTGTCATCGAGACGGGTCCGGGCCATGGTGTTGCCGGATCCGCGCGCACGTGCCTCCCCTGGCCCATCTCAGATCCAATGCCGAAGGTGTACTGCGATTTTGTGTAAGATCTTCGTCATCATGTTTCATCATTTCATCATCCCGTGAATTTAACAATGAGCTAGCTAGTAGCTTGAATGAGCATACATGTACTTTTATGTACGATGCACCATGTTCATAACTATGGGCCGTTCATACTTAACTTCGGGTAAATTTGTTCTATTCAAGGATGTACGAATATCATTATTGGTTTCACAGTGCTAATCTAATTATCCAAACATCTATACAAGATCACAACAATATTTCAATTTAACCGTTCGGTTTCGAAAAAGAAATCAGACTCTCACGTTATTAGTATCTGTAATCTCATATAAGCCTAATGTTACTGCAAGTCGGATATATAATCCGATCAAATAAAGCTTCCATAAAACAACCAGATTGTGTGTGTAATATCCCAATTTTTTGTTTTCTATTTAATTAATAAGATTTAATTATCATTGGGTTATTGAATTATATTAAGCCAAGAAATTACTTGGGGCATTGAATCAAATAATATCTACCAGTCGGGTTGGACATCGAACCCCTCAATCCCGATCAAGAACCCACACGCCCCAACCCTCGACAATGCTTCCCATTGTCGGAAACAGTCACGACCACTCTCAAGACAAGATTACAAGCAAGGACTACTCGTCTCGTTCCACCCTCGACCATTTCTGAACTTCCTTGACCGCGCTCGACCTTGCCAGAGACTCCCTGATCGTCGACAGGTTGAATCCGACCGTTGTCGGTGTTCCTTCACACGCCTGAGCCATTGGTAGAGACCTATCAAGCCCTGTTCTCTTATTCGAATTTGGACACAGGAGGAACATGGAGAAACAAAGAGGATTTATGTAACGTCCCGAAATACAGTTTCGAGTGACAAGTAATGTTATACTGTTACAGATAAAATCTATAGTAAGATTAAATAACCCAAACGGTTTTCAGATATATGTCATCCTCATGATAGTTTATTCACCTCTGTTTCGTTGTTATTGACTTCCCTTAATGTTATTGTTTTTAATTCATTGATTCAATCATTCGATAACATCCCCTTGGATGGTTGTCGAAGTATAATACATGAATAATGTCTTTTTTTAATCTCGATTCTCCGTATAATTTGATATATGATATAAAACAGATATTCGGAGAATAAATAACATAAAAAATATGCTAGGGAATCAAACATAGCATATTTAGCACTTCAATTATGTCTTGATAAAAACTCTAAAAAAAACAAACACGATCATATAAGATATACATTTATGCCACACCGACCTAACCATGTGTTACAACAATGATATTAAATAATTATTCATGTTCCCATTTATATATCAACAAGTTCATTCATCGTGATTTCCGGATGAACATAACCTTAATATCTTATAATGTTTGCTATAAATGATCTTACATCCTTTTACACATATCCCATAATTAAACATAAATTATGCATATGCGGCATAATACATAGACACTCATAACTAAGCATAATCACAAATATTCATGAATATACAACCCGAGACATCTCAATCGTCTCCATAACCATCACAACGCCCCACAACCTAACATGTCTACATGACCCTTTTATGATCAATTTTAATAACCAAATCTCCTCATGTACATAAATCTTAACCCGGACAATCATCGTCATCCCGATGATCTAACCATAGAACATCACAAAAATGTCCATCAACATCACCATAATCCATACCTTGAAACCCATCATGTTTATTCCGAGACTATACTAACCTATAAGCAAAATCAACACGAGACGAATAACAAACATGACATTCTCGGCAACCCGACGACATCACTATGAGCCCTTAATCCAACATAAGTGGAGAAGAAAGCCTCGTCTAGGGAAAATAGTTTTGTTTGTTTTGTAACATGCTATAGACACGCGTGTGTGTTATATATTTTTCAGCAGAAACCGAGTAGTGAAGTGTGCAAGTAAAAAAAAAAAAAAAAAAAAAACTCTCTCCCACTTTCCCGCCTTTTCCTCTACGCAAAATTTCAACACCAAATCCCACTTTTATCTAACTTGATCACCACACCCCATCATCGCCCACCACCATCGCCGACCGTCCAAAACCAAGATGAGGGCAAATCCGGCCATACCGCGACCAAGCGAGGATAACAATCACAAACAACACAACACATCACAACCCGCAATCAAACACATTCATTCATGGGTTTCAAGAAACGCTTTTGTTGAGGTTACGTCCTTGAGTTATTCCAAACATGAAAAACTAGAAAAACCAAGAAAGCACTATTGAGCCACGTCGGGCGTGTCGGGATGTCTGGGTCGGGGTCATCCGAGCTTGTTGTGGAGCTGCTGCCGGGCGTGCCGTCGGTGTTGGCTAAATCTTGACAAATACGTTTTCATCGATCACTATTCATCTCCACCGGCCAAAAACGTTTTTCCTTGCACAAACACGTTTTTGTTTGTTAGGCAAAACAGCTTGATTTATTTTCAATAAATAGCTTAGGAACCCAATCTATCAAATCACCTCGGAGACAAATCAATAATACGAAAATCAGAAAACGGAAAGATTTTTTTTCACAAATCATTTATCTCAACACACCACTTATACATCTAAAACCAACATTTGGTATCAGAGCAAGGGGTGGTCGTTCAGAGGTGAGGAGACAAATTGCCGAGGATACTCGGCCGAGGTAGCCACAGCTAGTGGCCCGACACCGTAGCAATCAGAACCGGCCCGAATCCATAGAGCCAGCCATCCCTGATCGACCATCCGGAGCAATCCCTCTTTCACCTCACACCATCCACAGCGGTGGCAGTGAAGGCAACAGATCCAGGGTTGAAGAAGGCGATGATGACCAACCCGACGATCCCGAACCCATCACAGAAAACAAGCCTCACCACTTTAAATCATTTCGCAAGGAGCTCCACATCGTGATCCTTGAAAGTAGAGGTGAAGAGGAGCAGAGGAAGGAGGCAGAGTTGTTCTGGTGTGAGAAGAAGGGAGCGGCGGCATTGGGGAGGAAAAAAGAAGGGGTTTTTTATTTCAACCCTAAATTTGATCAAATCAATGTTAAAGGTATATTTAGAATTGAGGGATATTTTAAAAAAAAAAAACGAGAGGTTGAAAAAAAAACGTTTCTTTTAAGAAAAGAAAATTTTGTTTTTTTTAAGAAAAGAAAAAAAATAGTTTAGAATTTTTTTTTTTTTTTTTGGAAAAGAAAAAAAATGTCCATCATTCCCGAGCGCGCGTCAAAGGAGAACTGCGGAATGTCGTATCATTATCCAAAGCTAAACTCCTCTAACTACACCATATGAGGGATAAAAATGGAGGCAATTCTAGATGTCCAGGATGTGTGGAAGGCGGTCGAACCAGTAGAGGAAGAGGAGGTTAGTCCAAGAAAGGACAAGAACGCGCGTGCTTATATCCTCCAGGTCATCCCCGAATATGTTTTTCTTCAGATTGCGAAGAAGAAGACGGTGAAGGAAATTTGGGAAAGTTTAAAAAGACGAGGTAACTAAGCGCTGATCGAGTAAAGAAGGTTCGGTTGTAGACATTAAAAAGTGAATTTGATGCTCTACGAATGAAGGAACAGGAATCCATTGACGAGTTAGCCAGAAAACTCAGCGGCATGTCCAGCAGGTTTTCTAGCCTTGGTGTTTATCTTGACGATGTTGTACTAGTCAAGAAGTTACTCGAATGTGTGCAGAAAGCTACTTCACAGTTGTTGTCGGGATCAAACAATTTTACGATCTTGAGACGATGTCGTTCGAGGAGGTCATAGGACGATTGAAGGCGTTCGAGGAAAGAGCTCTACTCCGCGGGAACACCGGTAGTGGTGGGAATCAGCTCATAATCACTCATAAGGAACGACAGACACCCTAGGGAAACAACAATGGGGAAGCTTCATCATCTGATCATGGATACGGATCCGACACCTCAAACCGAGGTAAAGACGAGTGGTGCGAATGAGGTCGCAGAAGGAGCGATCGAGATGGCAAGTATGTAGAGTGCCAGGGAAGTGCGGGAAGCACCGGCAGCAGAAGTCGTGACAAAAGACACATTAAGTGTTTCAACTGCGGGAAGATGGAACACTATGCTTCGAAGTGTCGCAGTAAGCGATGGAATGACGAGAGGTAGTATACAGACGCTGTCCCGGACGAGCCAGTGTTATTGTTTTTCATGTCTCAGGAGGAGACATGAGGTAAACAGTAAGACACCATACAACCCCGAGAAGAAAGGGTGGTGAAGGAATTTTACCATGGCGAGGAGGAAAAGACATCGACGAAGGATGTCTGGTACCTAGACAACGGTGCCACGAATCATATGACGGGACGACGAGATATGTTCCAAGAACTTGATGAGAAGATCACCGGGGAGGTGAGGCTTGGGGATGACAATGTCGTTCAAGTCAAAGGCAAAGGAACGGTCGTGTTCTAGTGCAATAATGGAGATCAGTATATCCTCCACGAGTTGTACTATATTTCTAAACTTTGCACTAATATCATGAGTCTTGGACAAATGACAGAGAATGGGAGCAAGGTGAATATGGTAGGAAAATGCCATAAAGGTGTATGACAACTACAAGTTGTTGATGTTCGGGAAGCGTACATCAAATCGCCTTTATAAGATTAGTTTGGAGTTAGCCAAACCAATCTGTCTCCTAGCAAGCTTCGAGAAGCCGGAAGGTGTGGCAGACGCAACAAAGTCAGCCGATGGTGTAGGTTGTTCGCCACCTAAGACAGGAGAGACAAGTCCATCTACCTCGACTTTGTGTGTACTATTACAAGTTTCGGGTTCCCGTGGCGAGATCGTCGACGAGCAAGGACGTGCAGACAACGCAGAGGAAATGATAGCCATCACATCGAATCAAGAACTATACTACATCCACAAGATAATATGGATTTGAAACGCAAAAAGCATGGTGCTTTCGAAAAAGGAAAATGGGTCATTGCTGAAGATGACATCTGTTACGATAGAGATGAGGTTACAAACCTCATTAGAAGCAAGGGATAAGATGAAACTGAAGGGCAAATCGGAGTAGAGGCCCGATGAGTAGAAGAGCGAGAAGGTTAGAAATCTCTTCAGACTCAGGGAAACTAGCATGGGAGAAGAAGCGGATTGCATTCATGCCAGGACGATAGAAAGGAATGCGATGCGGAAAGATATGCTGAAAAAATTCATGAAGATGGGAAAAGAGAGGGAAGCTCTACTAACCAATCTTCAAACAAAAGTGAAGAGTCTCGAAGAGAAGTTCGCAAGAACACAGAAAGAGAAAAGATCGTTGCATTGGCATTATGTGAGATCGAGTTTATAGCAACCACTGCAAGAGCGTGCCGAGATCTTTGGTAAATGAAAAGAGAGCCACGTCAAGATTAGGGGGGAGTATGTTGGCTAAATCTTGACACACACGTTTTCACAGGCCACTATTCATCTCCACCGGCAAAAAACATTTTCCTTGCACCAACACGTTTTTGTTTGTTAGGCAAAACAGCTTGATTTATTTCCTATAAATAGCTTAGGAACCCAATGTATCAAATCACATCGGAGACAAATCAATAATATGAAAATAAGAAAACGGGAATGTTTTTCCCACAAATCATTTGTCTCAACACACCACTTATAGATCTAAGACCAAGAGTCGGGCTTGCTCCTGGGTCGCCGTCTCCTCCTTGCTGTTGGGGGTCCGGCAAGTGTCTTGGTGGCCGAGATTGTGGCCAGACGAAGTGGTTTGATGGTGTATTGAAGTGCTGGTTCATGAAGGTTGCTTGGGGCCGTGTTCGGACTCGTGGGTGGACGGGGATTGGGCCGAGGAAGCGACGCGCGGTGGTTGATGGCGATACGAGGCTGGTGGCTACGGTGGTCGATGTGGGGCGTAGGGACTGTGTCCGGGCTTGTGGTGGCTGGGGTGTGCTCGCCTGGGCTAGGGAATGTCGCTAGCAAGGTTAGGCGAGGGCGGATGGTGGGTTTGGCTTGGTGGCGGTGATGGATTGTGAGTCACGGTGGGTTCGGTAAGGGGAAGGAGGAAGGGGAGATGACGGTGTGGGAGAGATAATGCAAAATAAGTGGGTGTGATAAATTTATCTTTTCAAATATCTCGTGTTATTGTTGATTTAATTAGTTCAAATATTTCATAATTTTATTTTGTTTAATAATTTCAGATTTTTCAGTTTAAATCTGTAAACCTAATATCAAAGAATTTTAATGATATAATGTTTATCATTCATAAATTTTATTTATGCATTAATTAAATATGTATCGTACTTATATTTTATATATTTAAAGTTTTGAGATATTATAATTTATCCTCTGTAGACATCTATTAAGGACTATATACATTTATGTGTATGTATTACATTACATTTGACGTTTTATTGTATTACGAGGATATTTAAATACGGACGTTGTATAGGAGTAAGATTAAATCTTGGGTCATTAGTTGAAAATTTTTTTTTGTGTAAAATAAGAAGATAACAGATATCGTTATATTAATTTTAAATATTTGTATCTGCCTGATTTGAATTGTGTGGTTATTTGATTACCTGTCTTGCATGTTAAATCTTGTGGTTTCTTTATGCCGGTTAATATTTAATATGCCTGATAAAAAGGATAATAATGCAATTTATTTAATATTTATAGATTCTTTTTTTGTGACATTATATATGCGAATAATTATTATTTTTGTAATAAACTATCAAGTCGTGAACATTATAGAACTCAAAATAGTACAATCTTTTAGGTTTGGAGGGAATATATATACAATAAATTTGAATGCAAATGTCTTTTGGTCACTATGTTCCCCATGTTGTATTGTAAACAAATATTCCCTTCAACCGAAAAAAAAATTGTAATATATTGATTATGTGTATTTATTGAGATAAAGTTTTACTCGTATCGCGTAACGATCAAACAATATTTTTAAAAAATTATTTTGAAATACTAATGATAATTTAGTAATGTATTACGATTTGACGACGATATCATAAGTTTCTAGCGTTGTTAAGACGGAAAACGAATTTTCTCAAAATATATGATGAATAGTGTAAAAGTAGAAGGGCTATAATTATTTTGGGATGGAAGGAATACTCTATCGGTTCTGAATTAAACTCAACGATTTGAAAAACAAATTTGTCGAAATGAAATTTATTCATATTATGAAACGATCACATGTCATTTTTTTAAAATTATCGTGAAACATTAATTTTTTAATTGAATTTATGTATTTCAAGTTGACGTCAGTGTTATATTTTTTTATGTCAAACGAAATTTTTTAAAATATAAATTGAGTAATATAAAGATTAAAAATATTATATTTAATAAGAATAATATATATATATATATATATTTATATTCAAATACACGACAAGAAGGCAACACCGGAAACACAGACGAACAGCCCAGCTTTATCAGTTTATACGAATATTACATCACCGTATGCTATCGACAGATCTTCATATTTGGAACAAGCATTGCGCAGGGGTCGCCGGGTCGGTCACTTCTATTCGGGTACAACTCAGCGCGAGAACAGTGCGGATGGGACTATATAGGCTAGTCCCACCGTACAGTATATAGATCAGAATACAACCGACAGTGAATACTGTTGAAACAACTTTGTGGTTTTTACTATATCGTTACTTTCGATTTTTTACTTTCTCTCGTACACAAATATATATATATATATATTTATTTATTTATTTATTTATATAAATCATATTTTTTATATCAAATTATGTTTTATCTTTTTTTAATACGTAT
>LIEC01011584.1:0-22194 GCA_001925005.1 Drosera capensis
TGGACAGGCAAAGAGGTTGATTATTTAATTCTCAAAATCTTTGGATGTCCAGCCTATGTACATGTTCCTAGTGATGAGAGGTCGAAGATTGATGCGAAGTCCAAACAGTGTCTCTTTCTTGGATATGAGAAAGGGGTAAAGGGGTTCAAGCTTTGGGATCCAGAAATGAAGAAGGTGGTGATCAGCAGGGATGTAGTTTTTGATGAAGCTGCTATGCTGAAGACACATCAGAGAATTCAGATCTCAGAAACAGAACAAGATGTTAGTAAGCAGCAGGGTGTTCAGTTCGAGCTGGAAGATGATGATACTGGTGGGCCACAGTCACAAGTAGAACAACAACAGCAATATGAGAGTTTAGTCACAGGGAGATCAAAACGTATTATCAAACCTCCACAGAGATATGGGTATGAGGACATGGTGGCATGTGCTTTAACCATCACTAGTGGGGATCCATCTACTTTTCAAGAGGCTATAGATAATCCTGAAAGGGACAGATGGATGGAAGCCATGGTGGAGGAGATGGAATCTTTGAAGAAGAACAAGACTTGGGAGTTGTCAAAACTGCCCAAGGGAAAGAAAACAGTAGGCTGCAAATGGGTGTTTAGGAAAAAGGAAGCTGTGTCAGAAAAGGAGAAGGTGCGGTTCAAAGCTCGCTTGGTTGCGAAGGGATATTCGCAAGAAAAGGGAATTGACTATGATGAGGTATTTTCTCCTGTGGTAAGACACACTTCTATCCGGATTGTCTTGGCATTGGTGGCTAGCTATAATCTGGAGTTAGAGCAGATGGATGTGAAGACTGCATTTCTCCACGGTGATTTGGAGGAAATTATTTACATGGATCAGCCTGAAGGGTTCGAGCAGAAAGGGGCTGAGCATCTAGTTTGCAGGTTGAAAAAGTCTCTCTATGGGCTTAAGCAGGCACCTAGACAATGGTATAAGAGGTTTGACTCTTATATGATTCAGATTGGGTTCGTGCGCTGTGAGTATGACTGTTGTGTTTATGTGAAGAGTCTTGATGATGGTTCATATATCTTCTTGCTGCTTTACGTGGACGATATGCTTATTGCTGCGAAAAGCATAGATAATGTCAACAGGTTGAAGGCTTTGCTGGGTAGAGAATTTGACATGAAAGATCTAGGTGCTGCCAAGAAAATACTTGGAATGGAAATTCACAGGGATAGGTCAGCAGGCAAGCTGTGGTTGTCGCAGAAAGATTACTTGGAGAAAGTGTTGGAACGGTTTAACATGTCTAATGCTAAACCGGTGAGCACTCCATTGACGAATTCTTTCAGACTGTCTGCGGCGCAGTGTCCAAAATCTGCTGAAGAAAGTCAGTACATGTCAAGGATCCCTTATGCCAGTGCAGTTGGTTGCTTGATGTACGCGATGGTGTGTACGAGACCTGATTTGGCACATGCAGTTAGCAAAGTGAGTAAATACATGGCCAATCCAGGTAGAGAGCATTGGGCTGCAGTCAAGTGGATCTTTAGATACTTGAGGAGTACTTCAGACCATGGGATCGTGTTTGCTAAACAACATGATCAGACTTCCGTTGTGGGCTATGTTGATGCAGATTATGCTGGAGAGTTGGATGACAGGAGGTCTACGACAGGGTATGTGTTTACTCTAGCCGGAGGACCGATTTGTTGGAGATCAATGGTTCAGTCTGTAGTAGCTCTATCTACGACTGAGTCTGAATACATGGCGTTGATTGAAGCTGGAAAGGAAGCATTGTGGCTAAAAGGGCTCGTGAAAGAGCTAGGAATTAGCGAAGATGGAGTGCAGCTGTACTGTGATAATCAGAGTGCCATTTATTTGGCAAAGCATCAGGTGTATCACGCTAGAACCAAGCATATTGATGTGAGGTTTCACAAAATAAGGGAGCTGGTTGATAAGGGTGATGTGGTGTTAGAAAAGGTGCATACTTCTGAGAATGCAGCTGACATGTTGACTAAGGCTGTGACCGTTGACAAGTTCAAGCATTGCTTGGACTTGGTTAATATTTCCAGGTGCTAATAAAACTGGAGGAGTTTCTTTTCTTGCTGTGACTGGATAATAGTAACGATTATACTTTGGAGAGGTACATATTCGCCAAGGTGGAGATTGTTAGATCTTGTGGCTCATATGCGATTATGAGAGGGACCAAGAGTTATTAGTCTGCAGCGGCAAAGAGGAACGGTGGTGGACTGGAGATATTATGTAAGGGTATTATGGGTAATTCAACCATAATAAATAGATCTAGGGTTTGTGAGGAGATATAGTATATATATATACTCTTGATGTAAATCCCAGATGTATCTCAGTAAAAAAAAAAAAAAAAAGAACGGCTGTCATTGTGGCCGTGAAAAATCCCTCTTATTCTTTACTTTATCGTGTTCGTGTGAAATCGATCCTACAAGTTGCTGCTCCTGCTTAAAAACAAGACACCAATTAATACGCATGGGGACATCTATTTAGAAATGGATCTTTGTTATTTGAAAACTACTAATAACACATCACTATCCGTGACGTTTTCGGTTTTTTAATTTTAATTTTTTTAAGTGTCGTGGCCCGTGACATCTTAGGCCTTTTTTTTTCTTATGGTGTAAAGCCCCGTGACCCAACGCGTGTTTAGTTTTTTCTCATTTTTCTTTTATATTCCTAAAATACAAAACTGGATTAATTTGATTCAATAGTAAAAAATACTCAGTTCAATTTTTTAATAAAACAATATCAATTATATCTTTTTTACGACATGAAAATGAATATATTGAAAAAAATTATTTCGACATTATTAAAAGATACTCATTATTGATGTTATTTTATATAAAAAATTGAGATGAAGATTTTCATTATTGAGACCAATTAATCCGGATAACGATTCTATAATTATGATTAATAGAAAATTGATCTCTCTCCGTTACATAATATAGACAATCGGTTGATACCGTATGAAATTTATGTGTGTTAATTTTTTATACAATTTGATAAAAAAGAATATTTTTTTAGTGATATTGGGATTTATTATATCAATTGTAACAGAAAATAGTTGATATATGTAGCAAATTATGATTATTTTGGTATTTTTTTATGTGAAAAAATTACTAAATGTGATATGTTATATATATTTTGGAACGATTCAAATAGACAAGTGTTATTTATATTATGAATTGAAAAAACATTAAATTTTATATTTTAGGAATAAAAAAAATCCTAAGACTCTAACTCAGGTGACGCTTTACTTCCAAAAAAGTTTTACAAAAAATAAAATAAAATAAAATCAATTAGTAAAGTGCCATAACCGGTGGCGTTTTAGCCATAAACAAAAAAGAATTAATAAAGCCTCACACCCCGTGACGTTTTAGCCCACGTGTAGAACAGCTGTGGCGTGTGTGTGTTTTTTTTTTTTTTTTTTTTTGTAGTTTCTATATAGTAAAATTTCGTTTTCAAATAGCAATCTCACTGTGCATCTATGATCACAACGTTTCTGAGCAAGGTTTATTAGAACCCAGAAACTTCTGTTAGGAAAACAATTCGTCGTTACTTTTTCATGATTTTTCCTTGTTTTAATGACAAAAAGAACACCTGATGACATCTAAGTGATACATATCTGTAGTTAACGAGCATAATTCCGATACAAATTTGAGTTTCTCACAGTCCAAAACACGACCTGTTGATTGGGATTTATAACACTATTTCACACCATGGAGACATCGAGGTTACACAAGG
This sequence comes from Drosera capensis, assembly GCA_001925005.1. Taxonomy (NCBI): domain Eukaryota; kingdom Viridiplantae; phylum Streptophyta; class Magnoliopsida; order Caryophyllales; family Droseraceae; genus Drosera; species Drosera capensis. The sequence continues at coordinate 3,709 of LIEC01011584.1, forward strand.
CTGGACAATTGAACCACACCAACAACTACGGCGTTATAGAACACAACATCGAATGTAGCATGAAACATTTCATTCGAGATCATCAATAATGGGAGAACTTTAAACCACATCAGAAACAGTCACTGAGTCTCGTTCTCATTTCTCAAATTTGGAGTACTGTAGAGCCCAAAGTACCAGAAAAGAGTTCCGAACTCAAATGCTCAAGAACTTCAGCAACACCTTTGCACGGCATTTGGAAGGCAAATATCGAACCCCATACCTTACATTCACATGGTCACCTTTGCATCACATTCACATGGTCATGCATGGGAAGGCAAATATCGAACCCCATACCTTACAACAACGTGGATATCAGCTACGTATCAGTGTTAATCCTATTCAGAATATGTGCACAAACTACGCACTCGACACATCAAAACAACCTCTAGGTTACTTCCCCTAACACTGGCCAGGACCAGGGCCAGGACCTCGAGCAGATCCAAAATCACCCGCCGAACCTCAAAAATGTCATCACCTGACAATTATATAAAGCAAAGTCCCTTGCATCATATAATCGCTGGGCAAACTATGCAAAGTCCTCCTATGATATTATGGACAGTTGATGCTAAGATCTAGCCGTAATCTACGAGCAGTGCATCGAGGAAATGGACAGCGGATAGCTGAATGTGTTGGCATACTGGAAGGTAATTGTCTGCCCATTCCCAAGGGGTTGGCCGTTGTTGACGAGGCAGTCATTGAAGCGCAGCCGCTTGAAGATGTGAGGGTTGACTAGGCGAGCAGAGCTGAACCAGCCACAGCGAAGGTGGATGTGGGAAATGTCACAACCAGTCACGCAGGCATTGTTGATCTCGACTGTGTAGGTTGGGATTCCTGAAGGCAGAGGAGAAGTAGGACCTTGAGTCACAACCAGGTCGCCATCTGAGCATCTTTGGATGTCTCCCCAGATTCGAGTTGGCTCCACAACACTCTGAGCTGCACAGATAGAAACAGATGCAACAAATCATCAGTAACTGGCACTTCCAACTAACAACTGTCAATGATGCAAAAAATTTGAGCAACAAGCATTGCTACTGGGTGATTAGAGAGGTGCATGAGAGCATTATAAGTGGAAAAACAGATTTCATGAAAATGTTCCCCTCAATCAAGGCAATCAAGAATCATAGTTATATGAAGTTGGAATCGAACGCACATATAGAAGATCATCTATAATTCCCTTGGTTTTAAGAACATTCGATGCACGATTCAATAAACTAAGGCACGTATTAGTAGAATTTTTTCCCAAGAATGTCCCATGAAGCCATCTATATGCTTTGATTCAAAGTTTAAATCCCCCGGAGTAGCCGTGGTAGTAACCAACAACACCACATCTATGGAACGTAACTACAACTAAGAGCGTAACTTATCATTTTCCTCCAAGTTTGAGATACAACTCAGTTCATAGAGATCTCACAAGATCGATACAGTTCACATCAGAAGACTAAGATAGTAGTCTATCTATAGGCTTTGACCAAAAAGTTAGAGGTCAGGGTACATGGATTCCCCCCGCATATGCAAAGCAAGGAAATGACAGAAAAGAAACCTCTATGGAGCCTCAGCTAGAGGGGAAGCGGAAAAACATAAAGGTATTCAACATAGAAACAAACGGAAATGAGCAGGGGAATACACCCAAGTACGGAAAAATGAAAGCAGGATGTAGAAAATGGGACCACAAGGTTGGGGTAGGAGTCTGCAATCAAAATTACTAGTACTACTATCTATCCATTGAGATGTGAAAGGTGATTGCAAAGAGACGGATGTTCAAAAAAGACGAAAAGCCTCGAGGGTTGGTCACCCATGCACCAATTTTTGGATTCATTTTTGGACTCCCTAAAAAAAAAAACACTTGCTTTTACAGTAGATTGTTTCAGAATTGAACCATATCACCTTTTCCAGCCCCGAGATTGATATATAATTACATGTAGAAAATAGTGTTATTAGAAGAACTCTACTAGTACAGTGCCATTTTTGCAAGTAAAATAAAAGAAAGTTACTCCTACATTGTGCACCGTGGAATTAAGGGAAGAACAGCTGCATACGCACACACAAGTTCCTTTCGAATTAATTTTATGTCTCCTTGAAGGGTCCTTTTTAGCAGAGAGCCTCTAAACCGTACCAAATCCCAGCTAGCTAGCCAAGCCAACCCAGTAACAGTACCAACACAACGTGGTTCGTACAACTGCTGCTAACCTACACCATATAGCCTAAGCGCACCAATTCGGCGTAGAGCATACAGGTGACTTAACCTTCAAGATCACCACAGAAAGTGAAAGTCATAATCCTCTCCTTTGTCTTTCACATAACAAATTAATTGAACTCAACGCCCAAATCCTAAATCCAAAATGCCCTAACGCCCACTAATGTGTGGTCTCTTATAGAGTAACGGAATAGGATAGAAAATTAACGAATTAGTATATGACTAGAAACAACATGTATGTAGCATTGAAAATGTTAACCAAATCACACATTAACCACTCATCATCGAAGAGGAGAACGAGAGAGAAACATACAGCGATGAAGCAGCCTGCGATGAGGAGAAGAAGACGAAGAACCGGCGCTGATGATCCCCCGAGAAACAATGAAACTCTTCAGATGACTCAATCCATGTCCGTACATCAATGCTGTAAAAAACATGTCAAAACCAATCACAAAAAACAACCAAATTAAATTACAGGACCATTAATGAGGCTAATAAAAACAAATTTCATTTCAATATTGAATACTCCATCCATCCATGCTTAACCACCCACCAAAATAATTTCACCATTGTGTTGCAGAGAGAGAATTTTTTTTTAAAGAAATAGAGAACAATGATTACATTATCCCATTAAATTAAACCCGCAATAATCGAGGAATAAACGAGGTATTATTGCAACTCATACGAATCAAATATTGAATGAATGAAGTAAAATGAATAGTGAGTAGAGAACAGTAAGGAGGATTATTTACCAGCAACTGTTACGAATAGTATGAGCACAATTATCGCCGCAACCATCGCGATTCTGCGCCGTTGATTACTGCTCATGATGATGAAAACTAACCACCAAAATCTCTCTTCACCGCTGGCCTTTGGATTGATTGGACAACAAGTTTCCCCCAAACCCTTCACCGAGTTGACTCGGACCGGGTCGACTCCATCCTCATCATCCTGCTTAGAGAACGGAAGAGAAATCAACACGGAGACGAAAGACATTGACAAAACCGAGTTGGAATCGGATTCCGAAGTGAGATGACTGAGCGACGAACGAGGGCGGGAACGGAGAGTGACTGCCGAGTCGACGGAGTAGCGAGTTGACTCAGCGGTTTCTCACAAAGTGGAAGGAACCGATAACGAGGAAGGTGAGAACGACGCGTTTAACAACAGAGGGAGACTGAACAACACCACGAGGAGAGGATAACGACGACCACGATGAAAACGAACGAGTCCGCCTCGAGAAACGAAAACCGTGGAGAGGAGAATGAAAGGAGAAGAGCACCGACAAATGAAATATAAATACTGGGACGACGAAGCATGATATCACATCAACATTGAATCGATGAGGTAAAAAAAAAGGCAGTCGCTCGAAATCAACAACAAAAACAGAGAAATGTAGAAAACAAAAACAAAAACAAAAAGCACACAGAAAACAGAAACGGAAACGGAAGCGCTTTTTGACTTTGTTGTTGTCGTTGTGGAAACGAAGACAGGAGATTAAAGCGAAGCAGACAAGAGAGAGACGAAGCAACAAAGAGGAAGTAATAGCGATGAAGCATAGAGGAGGTGGTGGTTTCGATGACCTCGAGAAGCGGAAAGGGAGCAATCAAAATGGCAATAATTAATCAACCAAAACGAAAAAAAACAGAAGAGCCTTGCCTTTTGCCTTTGTGTGGTTGTGTGTTTGCCTTGCTCTTTTTGCTGCGGGTTGTGTCTCTGTTTCTTCTGCAGCTGCTGTCGAGTCTGCGGCAAAAGAGGAGAGAGAGAGAGAAGGCAGACAGGCAACAATGAAGAAGAAGAAGAAGAAGAAGAAGAAGAGGAAGAGGAGGAGGAGGAGGAAAAGGAATTTGGGAGCGATGGCACGGAACCCTAGGACGAGAGAGCGGACGATTTATCCTTTTGTGTTGTATTGTGTGTTGGTGTGTTGCGACACAAAACAAAACAAACACAAACAGAGCAACGCTTCCACTTTTACTGGGTGGTTTTCAGATTTGGGCTCCCAATTCAATTGGGAAAGAAATCGAACTTGTGTGGACGATCCTCTCTTTGTTTCTCTCTATTCTGTCTGTGGGACCCCATCACGTTAACATATTATTAAGGCACGTTACGGAAAGTTTTGTGTTGGAACTTGGTGGAATCGTGAAAAGACTTCCAAACATAAAACGCTGGAATATTTTCTCTTGTTTTGTTTTCTACTTGCTGATGTTGTATTGATTATATATTTTTTTAAAAAAATAAAATTGTTAAAATAAAAATCAAACCGTTGTTGAAATATATAAACAGAAACCGATCGAGTCGATTATTAAATGATTTGATTTTGGTTTACAAAATGAAACCGTGATTTAAAATCAAATTGAACCAAAAATCGATGATAAACCAACCATTAATGAGCGATTACCAAACTATTTAAAATTAATTATCATAATTGTTTTACATAAAATTATTAAGTTTAAATATTAAACACATTACGTTATTTTAAGCGAATGATAACATAATTTTCTTAATATTTTTTTATTTTTCTTTGTCGAATATTTTTTATTTGGTTAATAAGAAAATCATTTGTTCATATACTTTTAATATAATTTATGTCGTCGTTATTTCATTAACTTGCCATACTTTGATGATAACATATATCTCCAAATAAGATTCAGATTCTGCTTGTAATGGAAAGATACAGGTCATGGTCGACTTCCCTAAATAAGAGCACGTACCTACCATATGCTCTAACATATTAAGTCAGACATATTGATTGATGTTACTTCATTAACTTGGAAATCGCAGTACGTAATTGATTATGAGGTTAGCTTTGTGAATAGACAACGAGGTCACGAACCATTATGTAGATTGAATAACAAAAGAGTGAGAAAGTAAAAGTAGTCTCATATAAGTCCCGATAACATAATGTTGACGGTAAGCAGCTAGCGAGGAACAAGGAGTTACCCATATGGAGTAAATTTGTGTCTGGGAGGGAGACAAGGCAATCAAAAGGGAATGGAGAGAAACCAACAGCAATGAGGAGGAGGGGGGTTGAACGACAACTGGCATAACTGCTATTTTCTAGAGAGAGACGGCAGGGAATGTCGTTTTTTTGTTGCAACACCAACACCAACCGGACCGAGAGAGTTTTACTTTTAATCTATCTTTTCGAGGGATCATCGCTCCACATGGCAAGCGGCCCGAATCAACAAGACTAATGTGCATGAGGTAAACAGTTCAAATTTGCTAGGTGACAAAGCTGATTTAAAAGGTCATCTGCGTTTGCGGGCTATTCGATTGACCAAAAGGAAATCCTTCAAGGTTTCCTTTTTAAAAACATGACCGAGAGAGAAGAATGGATCATTGTTTAATAATCGTATTGTGTAAACAGCAGTGAAATGAGATGAATATCGAGAAGTGAGGCGAGAAAAAAAATTTGATTTGCTGAATCAATGAAGTTAATGAAAGTTCACAATCACACAAACGCAGACAGAATATAGAGAGTAAAAAGAGAGAGCATGTTAGAAGGAGGATGAATTAGAGAGTGGGGGGTGGGGGACCCTTTTTAGAGCAAAAGAGGAAACCCATGAAAGAAGAATCGCACGAATGGGGGAAAAGGCCATCGGCTGATTTACACAATAGAATCATGATTTGATTTGATGATGACACAAGACCTTTGTTAAACAGTTTTATCAAGATGATGCAAAATTAGCTTCAAGGTCAATAGAGACACATACATGAACCAAAAACCGAATCACTAATACAAAATATTTAAACGGGATTAAAAAACTTTTGGATTAAAATCAACACCCAGGGAACACCGAGAAACAAATGTTAGAAAATCACCCTCGCCGGAGGGAGGGACGGTTAATGAAATTTAAACACAACACGATTTACGTAGTGGTTTTCAGAAAGATTTCTGGTGGTAGACCCAACTTCGACAATTTCGTCCAAACTTTCTTGGATCCAAAACCATGATGGTAACTTGTTGGCTGTGTTCGCGATGGTGGTGCATGAAGAGACAAAAAAAAAAAAAAAATAGATAGAAAATATCCCAATTTTTTTTTTTGATCCATCCCTAATCTACGAGCTCTATCCCTGAGTTTGTTTTTACAATTAAACTATAAGCTTCTGTTTATAGGCGGAAAGAAAGACGGTGCATTAACCTAACAAAACAATATATTTTTTCCTGACGCCTAACAAATCAAGTCACTATTCCTGGTCAGATTTATTTTTCCTCATAAATGGTTTCCTTTGCTTTCATTGTGTGATCTTTTTTGCCCATCAAAGTCAGGATCTTATATCTTAAAGATTCTTAATTGTATCTTATAATATTGCTATAGTCCCTATTTATATTACTCATCTTCTGAAATAGACAGTAAAAATTAAAATGATTTAACAATTAAAAAAATCTCTTTAAAATTTTTCAAAAATAATGTTAAGAAATATTTTCTTAGATATTTGGATCGAAAATTCTTGACGTTTGACTTGGGTTTGCTTTTGGATTTGGGTTTTGATTGGTGTTGTACACCATATTAATTTGATATATATTTATGTGACATGCATGGGTCGATGGCGATGCAACATGGTTGATGTGATGCTTTTGGGCACTACAGGAATATTCATGAATCGCCATCATCTGCCAAACTGAAGTGATTCAATAATGCCAAAGGCCAGTGTTTGTTTCTTTCGTCTGAGGAAAGTTGAATTTCATAACGAAAATCACATCAAATGCTTGAAGGATTATCCTCAGCTTGTCGAGAAAGATTTGTATATGTGAGTTGATAATTTCCTGCATCGATCCAAGAGAAAAAAGGGCGTAATATATACATGTTCCGTACTTGAATTTAGTCATGCGTTGGTCGGAACAAGAGGTAACAAATGAACGGTCTGACTAGCATACGCAGGTTAAGGTAATTAGGTGGTACTTCCTTTTAGTTTACTTGTTAATCTCCAAATTTCGATTCATGTTAAGGACGCGAGGCTCCAATTAAGGTACAAATAAGTACTAGCGATTCTTTTCCTACACTAACTAGTGGCTACCTAGGGTAACAAACATCGATCTAATGATTAAAAAATGTCTCATTTTTCTTTTTTGCTTACGGAGTCTTAGTAACATATATTCTCTTTTTGGAAAAGGAAATCGAATCCTTGAAATCATGTGGGATTTATATTGGGGATATGGAGGCTCATTTAACTGCAGTTTTTGTTAGCTGTTATATATGAAATCTAATAATTGTTTTTTTTTTTTTAAGTTGAAAAAACAGTTAGATTTTAGAAATTTCAACCCATAAAAACAACAAAAATTTTCCCTTGATCAAATACAAAACTTTTGGGGATTTTGGAACTTGAACATCCGTGTTGATTTGGGGGTCATCCCCACCCCACATGGTAAACGGCTCAACCAACATCTTTAAGAAAATGAGAGGTTCTCCGGATTTACGGATTATTTTGTAAATCAAAGAAAATCCTCCGGAATTTTCTTTTAAGGAAAAAAAAAACATCCTTGTTGACTTGCTAGGATAAGTTAAGCTCATGATCCGATTCCTCTGGCATGCGCGACTTGGGGGTGTTAATTAGGAGTATAATTGAGTACTCAACTGGGAAAGATCAAGCTTAGGAGAGCTAACTACAACTGTTGAATATAGGCTGCATGTTGCTCTAGATAGTAACTCCCTTGACGCTTAAAGATATAATATATGCCCGACCGAAAATCTCGAATGCTAAATGCCAATATGCCATAATGATGCAGTAGATGTATGGATAGAAATGTTCAAGGATGCAGTTGAAGTCTTACGTGGTGATAGATAAAGAGTTGTTCATCCCTGAATCAACCCTTCTTCATTGTTTTAATTAAAAAAGCTAATCGTTGCATTTGATGAGGGTTTTTTTTGCCATATAAAACTCTTAAATATTTTTTAATTTTAAATAAATCTCTCAAATCTTAATAATTTGAAATTAGTTCCTTGAATTCTTAGTTATGGGATAAACTTGTCCACACAAGGAAATGACTAAATGCAGAGCGAAAAAAACTAATTCCAAAACATCCATGTTTTACAATGAAAAAAAAATTTATAAAAAAAAAATTCTGTAATTAGTCATTTTTGCTTTGGAATCAGCCCTGTCCTCCACACAATCCAAATCTTCTTTAATTGTTACAATATAATTATGATTTTTTAAGAATATCATTTATTTATATTTAATTTATTCATATTTTTCGATAAAATAAACAATGATTTGAAGAAAATAATAATAAAACAGAATTATTTTGTTTTAAAATGAGAGTAATTTTATCTTAAAATAAATATTTGAGGGTATCCATTGGAATTATAAAGTTTTTAAGACAACAAATGAATTATTCTATCCAATACATAACAATTTGAAGGATTAATTTGAAACCATGAAGATTTAAAGAACTTATTTGAAATTAACAAAAATTTAAGAGAATTATATAATAAAAATCTTTTAAAATTATATATGACAAAAAGGATTTATGAACCAAGTTGCATGACCATCGACCCATGCATGTCACATAAATATATATCAAATTATTAAGGTTTACAACATCAACTAAAACCCAAATCCAAAAGAAAACCCAAGCCAAAAGTCTAGAATTTTCGATGCAAATATCTAAGAGAATATTCTTAACATTATTCTTGAAGAACTCTAAAGAGTTGTCTCCTAACCGTTATATCATTTTAATTCTTATCGTTCATTTCAGAAGGTGAGTAGTATAAATAGGGACTATGACAATATTGTAAGATCATTCAAAATAAATAAGAGTCTCTAAGATGTAAAAGTCAGTTATATCCACAAAATATATAATGTTTCTATTCATTCAAAAAATTTAGAGATGTGAATATTATATCATTTTCATAATATCAATAAAATATCTTGTATTGATCATTCTCTCATCCTCGTAAACTCTGCACAAATCCATATTCATCGTTTCAATATGGGATGTGAGTTTTGTAAAATCAATTAGATGGCACATTTATACCAAACAACGAAGCACCTTCCGGATTTGAAGACCAATACCAAAAGATCATCGAAGAATTCTCATGTATAATCCTTCCATTGCATTAATTTTTGTTACATTAATTTCTCATTTCCTGATGTATGAAATATCTCTTGTTAACATCAAATACCTTACAAAAAGTGTACATCAATGTTGGATCATTCCATTCTTAAATAGAAACTAACTTACAACATACATTTTGCTACTGTAGAAGCCTAACGAGAAATTAAAAGTTAAATATATACTTTTGAAAACATAAGGCAAAATCTGTTATAGAGTCAGGAAATTATAATTAGTTAGTAGTGGCTGCAACAACTTCAGTTTGCAGTACTCTTAATTTTAGCAAGGTGCCTTCTTGAATAATTGTATTTAGCGAACATAAGAAACTGTATACATAATGAGCTAACAAATGATAATATATACTTTTGAAATTAAAAGTTACATATATACTTTTGAAAACATAAGGCAAAATCTGTTATAGAGTCAGGAAATTATAATTAGTTAGTAAACAACTTCAGTTTGCAGTACTCTTAACTTTAGCAAGGTGCCTTCTTGCATAATTGTATTTAGCGAACATAAGAAACTGTATACATAATGAGCTAACAAATGATGCCATTCTATTATACTCGACTCTTGACAAGGAAAGGTTGAAGTCACAAATATATGCTATAACTGTTAGGAAAATTCAAATTTGATAGGGGAAATGAGAAGGATTAGAGAAAGTATAGAAAATCGGCTTTGAGTCGTAGTAATATACTTTCTCTAAGGCGTTATTTGTCCCCATTTGTATAAAATTTGCTAGAAGTTACAGACAATTCTTCTCTCGGAATATAACAAAGCCTCGTCGAACATCATCGGATAGCAATTCCATGATCTCCAAAAAACTCCATCACGAAGTTGATGATGTTGATTTCCTTGTCTCTCAAACAGATAAAGGAAGAAGGGAAGGGGAAACTCTGCCCATGAATTTCAACTAATTTTATAAAGATCTTAACAGATATGACTTTTCATTAAAAGTCACGTCTTAAAATTTTTTTATCTAAAGAATATTACTAACATATCTTTATGTAAATAAAACATAAAAACATATATTTCAATAAAAAATATGATTCTATAAAATATTATTTTTTTTCAAAACATTATTTAACTCATGGTACATTATATTATGATCAAATAATTGTACTAAAATACAATCATCCTCATCCCACATAATAAGCCGCTCAAACAACTCTTTGAAGAAGATGAGAGACCAATGGATAAAAGTGCGGAACTACTTTGAGAAAATACTTCGAGATTTCCTTTAAAGGAAAGTACAATAATCCCCTATTTTTTATCATAATATATATGGTTCTCTAATCAATATCATCGTGATAATAACATGCATAAGAAAGGTGTCGATTTGTTTTTACCGTACTAAACCCAAAAGATAAGAGTATTCCTTAAATTTGGGTTGGGTTACCATCGCTATTGGTTTATAATGGTTTGAGCCCCATTCCTCTATTATTGCCTTGTCTCTTTGACGGGTTAGCAAAATGATTAGTCAATAATAATTGACTATTTGTAAGATACCATCTTGTATCAAATTTTCCCTCGCATTCATGTCTATGACTTATAAGTCTTGTCTTAATTTTCAAACGTGCCTCCGTGAACTTCATATTTTCCTTTTTCGCTATCACAATATAGTGATATATAGATATAGGTTTGAGACACAACTTAGTGTTTATCAAGCCTCATTTGCTTCCAACATTAAGCAATGACATTGCTCGTTAGAAGTCATAGAATAATGTAATTCTCTTCCAATGATTAAATTCCTTCAGGAATTTAACATCCTTTTCGATGTTATAAAGCATCCTTCTTGATGTTCAAGTAAATAATATGTATCCCCACTATTTAAGACAAACTTGAAGTTTAAGGGGTGTATGTTAGATTTAGATCTCATAAGATAAGGCATCAAATCAATTCTCGATGTATATCCTTCAGTATTTGATATCATTGATGTTTGAAATATGACAATAATCTAATCAAATTATCAATGCACTGCTGTATTATTCATGGTCTCATATGAAATACCCCCACTCAAAGGCGTCTTCTTATAAAAGGGGTATTGCATATTTGAACTTGAAGTGTATCAGTAACTTTCATCAAATAACCGTGAATATTTAAAACAAGAATATTTTTACATGATATTCACATAAAACAGCAGTGATATATTTTCATTTCCTTCAATCTAGATATTCTAGACACATCATGACTTTGTCGTCAGAGAAAACAAATAATCCAACATGATTATCTTAGTTGCTATCTATGAATAAAGAAAAGCCTACAGAATATATCTCAAGTCGTCAATCAAATTAGGCGATATAAAAACATTTTTATTTTTATTTTAAATAACAGATGTTATGCAATGTCTTCAATTGTATAGAAATTAATGAAACAAAACTGAGAAGTATTAGTCATGATGTACTTATTATGCTTAGATTAGAAATCAAGTAGTTAGTTGCAGTCTAGATTGGATGCTAAGGAGCAGACGGCTACAGGTGATGGACATCGTGTGAGCCACCAGATGCAGACTATTACAAAGGATTTTGGCTAAGCAGGTAATACATGCATGAGAAACAAAAAACCTGCAAATACTTTAGGATCTAGGATTGAACTTGTAGACGAGGACCAACACAACAAAACATTAAGTGCATCAGATCTGGATACAAACTAAAATTGTAGCAGGAACTTGGTGAAGACTAGTTTTGTAAGACGTAGACTAGATCTCATAGTACTGGATACAGATTGGAGGCAGACTCGAATACAACAGATGGTTGCTACGGTTGAGTCAAAGGTCTGGAGTGAGTCAAACGAAGTTTTGAGATACAAATAACAGTAGTACAAGAATCTGAAGTAGGTAGACTGTCAAAATCAATTGGGAGACACACGTGACACGATATCACATCAGAAACAGTACGTGTTGCTGAGTTCATTCCCTAAACCTATAAAAGGGAATCGTTAAGCCTCATTGAAGTAAGGTTATTGAATAAAAGATTGAAAGGCAAGTGTACAAAGAAATCAAATATTCAAAGATTACTCAAGAGAGTTAAATCGTGAAGATTACAGTGAAGAGAGTTTACTAGTCTGAAGAAGAACATAACTTACAGTAGAGTCTAGTAGATTGGATCTGTGCAAAGATATTGTTACAAACAAGAAGATATGATACTTACCTCTTGACTTGACTATACTGATCATCAACGGAAGACTAGACTAACCTCTCGTTTATCAATTGATAACGAGTGTCTGAACCAATATAAATGTTTTACTCGTTTTTATTGCTTGATATTTAAAATTGTTAGAAATTAATCAACACGACCAAATAGAGACAGACTCAAAGAGTTTGAAATCTTTGTTGCAGACCATCAAGTGTTAGCTGCAGACTTCTCAAGTAGTCTGCTTAGAAAAATGATCTATAAAGAACTTAAAATCTGCTGCATAAGTTTAAATAACTTTTGAATCAATATATTCATCTGCTCTAGATTGAATCTTGGATTTTACACGAAGCCATCGTCATTTTGATTCAACTAACAGAACAATAAGGAATCTTTTAAAGTTGATGGAACGCTACTACTCCAATCTTAAAACAGCCTTCAAAATCAAACTGAATATTCTGAACTGAATTTCATCTCATTCTTTTTGTGTCCGACAAAAAAAAAACTGTCTTTTTTCATTTTGAAGAATCCCAACTTTGCAATATCTGCGATATTCTTTTCTTGGTTTGGAATGATTACAACTTTTGAACCATTATAAAATTTTGTTTGATTCGAATAGGCAAAAAGTTACAGCCGTTGTGTCATCACAACGGCCAAAGCAAAAATCAACACGTTATTTATCGTTTTGAATCTCAGACAATTTCATTTCTCGCGATTATATCTTCAGATATTCAAAAGACATGAGAGTCAAAACTTTCAAGTAATATAAACTTATTTGCCATTGATCCTTCCACACCGGATATATAAATATTCAAGTGCATAGAATATCGAATCAGATTCGTAAGTGCCCTGCTTCACTTCTTCCAATATATCACCATCAGATATATAAAGTAATTGACTTCCAGGCCAAAGAAAGATTCAGCATATCCGTCCAAGTTTAGAAGAATCACATCTAGAGAAGCACTTGCAATCATAAAGAATCCAAACGTCTTCTTTTCCCAGTGCAGTACCGAGAAAACCACAAGCCTTTGTCATGGATAACACTTTAATACTTTTCCATGATCACACTCTTCCCCTCAATCAAGTAACGTCTTGGAATGGTTAGGAAAATTCAAATTTGATAGGTTTAATGAGAAGCATTAGAGAAAGTATAGAAAATCGACTTTGAGTCGTAGTAATCTAATTTCTGTGAGACATTATTTGCTCCCATTCGTATAGGAATCGTCTCTCAGGATATAACAAAGTCTCGCCGAAGATTATTGGATAGCAATTCCATGATCTCCAAAAAATTTCAATCGCGAAGTCGATGATGTTGATTTCTTTGTCTCTCAAACGGACAAAGGAAGAAAGGGAAACTCTGTTTCTCAAACAAACACAGAATATGAATGAAGAACAGACATCAGTCCATGAGTTGAAACTCACTTTATAAAGATCTTAAAACATATGACTTTTCATTATATATCACATCTTAAAATTCGTTTATTTATAAAATACTACTAATAAAACATAAAAACATATGTTTCAATAAAAGATATGATTCTATAAAATAAATTTTTTTATCAAAATATTATGCAACTCATGGTACATTATATTACTATCAAATAAATATACTAAAAGTACAATAATAACACATCCAAATATAATATATATTCCAAGTTGCTATAATTTTTCTCAATAATATTGCGCATGTAAGACTATGTTTGCATTATGTTGTGAGAAGGGGACACGATTACATAAGAATCGTAAAAGGCGTAGTATAGGATAATAAAACGAAAGTGATGCTAGGAAATACCAACTTGTTTTCCTTCTTCTTTCGGATCATTTCCAAAACAATGTTAACAACAATTCAGTTAATCTCATAAACTGAGTCTAAAGTTTAACGAGATGTTCATAATTTTATCACTATCGTGAGCAACAAAGAGAATGATTCTCCAAAGTTTCACGAAAATATATGTACATGCTTCAACATGAACTTCTTTTGCGGGAGTATTATCAACACATTCTTCGACACTCTCGCATCGAATATCCTTATCACAATAGACCGCAGGCGATATATCATCACAAAAACACATCAGGATCGCGCCGATAGTTATATACATCAGGATCGTGGTTACGTAAGCAAGCTTACGGGAGAGGAAGTACTCGATCGATACGGGAATTAGCAAAGTGAAAGCGCAACAGTACACACACTCTAATTATTTTTATAAAATTCAACCCATCTCTTCCTTTCCCTTTCACCATATACAAATTGCCAAATTAAAAGTCCGTCATTTCAAATATCTTAGGCTCTATCATGAAGGTTTCATCTGCTACAGCTGTTCTTATCATGTTAAGCTCAACGAATTCACAAAATAATTTCTATCATTTTACAATTAAACCAACTTGCACCAATCAACTTGGGCAATAAACACACCCTCTCTTTTTTGCAACATTATTGACCAACTCTCCCTTTTTTTTTATAAATACATGCTATCCATCACCTCATTCTCCTCACTTTTTTTCCATGCTTCCCTTCAAAAGCCCTTGTTGCTTCAATCTCACCTCTCCTCATGGATAACTCAATGAAACCAAGAGTTAACTCCACCTTTAGACTTGCCTACGATCGAGGGTAAACCTCATCGATCGATCCATTCATTCCCTTCGAAACCCTCTTTCTCATCGTCCCTTTTCATCGATCTCTAGATAAGACAACTAGTCTTAGTTTTGAGATTGATCTTTTCTTAGAGCTCATTACCAACTTTTCCTACAAGGAAAATGAAAATGGACACCTTGAAGAAGAAGTGGAAGGGAGCCTTGACTAGGACTAGATCGGGCGGTAGGCGACAATCTCGTCAGCCAGATCCTAACAATCTCCACGTAACAACATGCTGCCATCAGATGGCGCCACAGGGATGCTTCTCGGTCTATGTGGGACCCGAGAGGCGGAGGTTCGTGGTCGGGATCAAGAATGCTAGCCATCCATTGTTCAGGATGCTGTTGGAGGATGCTGAGCTAGAGTATGGCTACACAAGCGAAGGGCCTCTGCTCCTGCCTTGTGATGTAGAGCTGTTTTGCAAGGTCTTGGTTGAGATGGATAGTGATGATATTGATCTCATCTACCCTTCGGGTTGCGCCATGAGTCTCGGATCTTTCAGCCCTTTGAACCCTTCAAAGTTGCTCAGGATCAATCCATTTTAACTGTATATACACTTCGTATGTCATGACTACTTGTCTTTGTGTGCATCGGTGTAGTATTTCATCTAGCTAGGTAGAGTATGTAGCTAGAAAAGTGCAAATATTCTACATCCGAAAAGGATATGGACATGAAATAAGTTAGTCATTGTATTATTAAGAAAAACTTTTCGTGATTCCTGTCACTCCAATGAAAATCTTCAGAAACCACGAAGAATATTTTATAATATGACGCACATGGATTTGATACTTCAAAAGCGTCATTCATGTAAAACATCAGAGGCCAAATGAAACATGAACTAATCGCATGTAACATGACATCTACATAACTAGCCGATGGATCGGGATCATACATGCATATTCAAAGCAAGTTGTGTGAAGGTAGAGTTGGTCATTGCATAATGGAACAAGATGCAGGAGAAGAATAAGGTAGAATAAGTATATGGGTAATTCCCAAGACAACTTACGAAATTCAACTCAACTTACTTTCAAAGTACTTGGCCTCTTCTCTTCAAGAATATTTGATGCAATATTCCTAAAAGATAAGAAAATGAAAAATAAATATTGCTGAAGTCAACTTTGAAAGTTTCAAATTCCCTGTACAATTTACAGAACACCTTGCCCGTTCACCCAAGTGTACGAAATCATGCCTCCATTCCTTTCCTTTTCTTCTCATTTTGGAACTCTACAGCTTAACTTAGTTATAGGCATAACCAACTTGATTTAAGCACCTAACAAACATACTTGTCGATCTACACCAAATGGACCGCCTAAGTCTTTCCTCCATATCTATGTGGAATATGCATCGCAATCGATATCTATTCCTATACACAGATAAACCACGCTCTATATAGACCTTACTCGATTGGAAAAATGTTACTACATCCATACTAGACTCTATCGCCTCGATCACTGCCTGCTTTCTTTCACCCGTTTGTTAAGGGGAATAACGAAACGAGTTGACTTAGCCAGGTCAACGAACAAGTTGTTACCAGGTTGCGAAACCGTGTTTTACGTGTAAACTTAATCTGAACTCAGACGACAAATAAACATACTAGAGTTTAGGCCATCATACGTTGCATGCTCAATCCGTCTACTCCTCCCCGGGGGAAAAACGAAAGAAGTTGACTTATGCTGTTACAAGGCTAACGTCCTTTTGGACCACAGCCACCATGCACGTCCACTCATAGTGGACGTATGCCGCCTACCACTACCTCAACCACTAACAGCAACAGCAGATCATCAATGGTCTAATCAGATAAACGAAGAATTTCATGTATATGTAGGCGATAGAGATCAGAACCTGGGACTTCAGCAATTGAGAACAGATTGACAGACTACCGTTGTGTTTGGCGTCGACTGTGACTTACATGCCAAGTGATGATGGATCAGTAGCAGGGTCACGATCATCGTTCTGAAGAAACACATAATATAATAATATGATGATATAATAATATAAATAGTAAATTGATTTATAAAAATAATATAATAATATGATAATTTTATAAAATATCTCACACTCATATTATAACTTTCATCTTTTAACACATATTTCAACATCATTTCAACTTTTTATAACATCATCACTCTAATTTTTTCATTTTACAAAATCTGTATCTTACGTAATCTAATACAAGTCTTTTTAGAGATGCTATTGCGAGTGAAGCTTGTCACGTAATCTTTAAGATGAATTTAGTTTCATTTACTCTATAATAAATAATGTTTGGCTAAACATTCGTATTTATATTGGATGATATACTAAATTATACTCCATCCTTTTTATATTATATATATCATTTATTTATTTGAACCATTCCAAAATATATACAAAATATCTTATTTAATAATATTTTCACATTAAAAAAATTATAAAATCATCGTGTATTACGGTGCATCCACTATCTCCTTTCATATTTCTACAACAAACCTATCAATACTAAAAAAATATTTTTTTCTCATCAAATTCAAATAAATTCAACACTCGTATAAAATTATATGTCGGATCAATATATTATCTATAATATAAAACGAAAAGAGTAATAAAAATACAGAAAAAAAAGTTGTTGAAAAATCTTGATAATATGATCAATCATATTGGTCAATCCTATCACGGTATGAAGAATACTAATTCATGATGTACCAACAAAGGCTTGAACCGTTCAAACCAAGGGAGTTAATGACATTTACAATATATAGTTTTTAATTTACAAAATTACAATAGTAACTGCTGTTTTTTCAGTGCCGATAACGCATCATACTGACATTTGTAAGGCCCTGTTTAGTAAACCAAGAAATCAGTCAATTTTGCTTAACTAAGTTTAAAAGGCCGTTTATGTGTTTGGTAAAATTCAGACGGACTTTTTTAAGTAAGAAAAGCGTGGAAAGGAGTACATTCAATTTTGTTGATTATGCTGATTGTGGGAACTCTCCTCTCTCCTCCGACCAATGCATTTACAATTTTGTTAAATCAAGCTCAATACGTCTTTTCCTAAACACATCCATGAGCTTATTGATGGATTTTAGCTTTTGTCTTCACTAAACACCCATAACTTATTTATATTTTACAACAAGTTAATTTTTATGGCTTTACGTCACAAACACACAAACACAAAGAAGCACTTCAAACAGTGCCTAAGTTGTGCCATTGATATGCACCACGTTTATCATGTGAATTAACTACTCAAGTGAAACTATTGTTTTTTTTTTTCCTTTTTTGTTTGTTTTTTTATAATGAAACTTTGTTTTGTTTTTAAAATTTTTATTTGTTACTCCCTCCGTTTCATCTTATATACGCTCTTCGTTTTTATTTGATAAAAAAATATTTTTTGATGATAGTGGGATTTATTATATTAGTTGTGAGAAAAGATAGTGAGCGTATTGTAACACATGATAATTATTTA
>LIEC01011585.1:0-43312 GCA_001925005.1 Drosera capensis
ATTTCAGGCAGATAATATGAAATTAATCATATTAATCCATGTATAGCAGGTGACCACCATGGTGTTCGTAATTCAAGATTTCAGGCATATAATATGAAATTAATCATATTAGTCTATGTATAGCAGGTGACCACCATGGTGTTTCATAAATTTATATAACGCTATTTTTCTTTGTAACGTTCTTAATAATTTTCAGGATTAATAATTCGTTACAAAATAATATCAACAGGCACATGATATCACACATCAAGAGCAGGCAAGCAATATTCAGGAATCGTGATTAAAATTCTATAATATTCTACGGGTTGCATCGTTACCCTTTTAGCGAACCAATCAAAGCAATCAAGCACATCACACTTTTATTCTTTTTATTTATCATGCAAGTAAATGATCACATAATCACATAAATCAAATCACGCACACGTAATTTAAGGTAACGATGTGTGTTACCTCGTCATATATATATATTCAGGAAAATTCTTCAGAAAATCCCAAGCTTAATCCCTCCTCTCAGTATTTGTCGCACCTACATAATATCGCAATATATAAAATATTATTGCACGATATTTTTAGAAATAATATATGCAAATACATCTCGTGTTATTATAACACGTTTAATAACACATTATGCTAAAGGGAACATTTCCCTTCTTCTTTATCACTGCCCGAAGGAAGGCAGCAAGTCAGGCGAGGGTTTGGCCGGAACAGACGTCGACGAAGGCCGGGGGTTGACCGCCGATTGACGGGGGTCTCCGGCGAGGTTGAGGGAGACCGGGGAAGGTCTGGGAAAGGAACAAGGGGGCGGCGAGCTGGGTTGTCCTCGTGCGCAGGTGTTCTTCGTCCAGCTCGTGGTCGAATTCGACCTTGGCCGACCGAATTCCGGTCGGCTTCGGCTGTTTACGCTGTCGGGAAACATTGTCGGGGTCGGGCCATGACGAATCTTGATCGGGGTCGAGTGTGTTCTCCGGCCTGGCTCGTGTTCGCCCTTCGTGCGTGGCCAGATCTAGGTCGCCGAACCTTGGGCAACTTCGGCGAGATGGGGCGGCGTCGGGGAGGACGGCGCTGGTTTGGATCCACGCAACCGGACAGGGGTGCGGTGTCGGCGGCTGTTTTCCAGCCGAGGGCGGCGTGAGGCTGGTGGCGTCGGGGTTCAGGCGGCTTCTGGTCCAGCTTCGGGAATGGGTTCGGGTTGAGTTCGGTTTGGCTCGGGTTGGTTCGGGTTGAGTTCGGGAGTCGGGGTTTTGCCGGAAATTGGTCGGAATCCGGCAATACGGATATAGTACGAGAAATAAATAAACTAAAATCAAATATAAACGAATACGAAATCAGAGTGAGAGATGAATCCATACCCCTTTCTCCGTTTCAGTTCTGCTCGTCGCACTCAGATTATTGCTCAGGATGTTGGTTTAATTTGAATGTTTTGATAACAACAGACAGGTGAGATTTTCACGTGGGTGGAAAGCACGCGAAGCACGTAATGGGCAGGTGGTTGAGATATTTCTGGAGACAGTTGAGATATTCATGTGTTCCTCAACCAACCACATTATCAACTTCTATCTCAACATATTTATTTTAAATTTTTTTTTATTTAAGGTTTATTTTTCAGGATATTACAGCTTCAATCTCTAGTCTCTCTATTCTACACATTTTCTTCCAAAAGCATCACGCGTCCAAGAGTAGACGACGAGGATAAGGGTAAGGGCAATCGCCACTTGATGCAAACGACACTTAGCATGAGCGAATTAGATAATGTGATTGCAGGCGCTATTGGAGTTCGCTCTAAGGATACGAGAACCCAAACAGGACGTAATGTAAATGAGGTAATCGGTGAGGATGAGTTCAAGGAAATGTTCGTTGTTGAGGAGCCTAGTTTGGAGGAGATTAAGGAGGCTTTCGACGTTTTTGATTCCAACGGTGATGGCCTAATCGATGAAGTTGAGTTGCACGGAGCGCTTTGTAGATTGGGATTGATGAAGCCAGGAGACGGTGTCGAAAGATGTAGGAAGATGATAAGTGTCTTTGATAGGAATGGCGACGAGGTTATTGATTTCAACGAGTTTGTAAAGTTCATGGAGAGTTGCTTATGTTGAAGCTCAATATTGATTAACTACCTATGTAAATATCTTCAAGCTCGTTACCTAGCATATTATGTATCTAAACTTTGCTTTGAAATGCTAAAGTTTATCTCAATGTTATGAACAGAGGAGGTGAGATTGTTCTATTCCTTGCTTCAAAGCAGAGAATGTCAAAATCCAGGCCCAGTGTAATTGGGCCGGCCAGCCCAGCCACATGGCCCATGAATGAGGCCCAGTAGATCGCAGACCATCGAGTGGAAGAACAACCCAGGGGTTTAAATGGGCCTATGCTCATTTACATATCCACTGGACAACATCATGTTTCCTGGTTCACAAAAATATCTGCTAGTACAAGAAAACAATCATTGGACCAAAGGTTATCCAAGGTAACGCTGTCATACAATTTCCGCCGATTAACAATATCAGTCGATTAATTGAAAGAATCATAATTATCGGGAAAAAAAAATCAAATTGAAAGAATCATATAAATCGAACATATTTGATGAACTATATATCGAGGATTTGGTCGCATCCAGTAATCCGCAATTCAGAAGGATCATCTGAAGTCGAAACGCAAGTAACCATACAAACTATGGTCTTTGTCTTTCCAATACAAAAAATGCACATTTCTCCTTACGTTGAGAATCAGATGTTGCATGGAAAAAGATGGATAACAGGAAAATGATGGTTTTGAACAGAACTTTGAATAAAAAAGAGCAGACTCATGATGAGATTACACTGTCACCTATCCCTCTACACTAACAACAGAAGAAAACAAAGAATACTCCATTTGTTACCATTAATGGGTCACCTAAAGCAACATGAACACACCACCTTTTCTCATCATCAACACCACTCTTTGTCCTGTTTTGATCTTTCTCCTTTTCACCACCTTAGAGATGAAATTGACAGCAAAAATATAAGACCCCGTTAAAAAAATTTCAACTTTTTTCACTTAAGTGGCACCAACACCAAGGAAGTCTATCAGTGGTATAGATATGGACTCTCCTGATCTGCTCTCAGTAGCTGATGCTGAAGATGAAGATGATGGGAACTCTATGCTCTCTGATACCTGAGGAGCTGATGGTGGTGTTGCAACTCCTTGAAACAGATTGATATTATGGTGTTGATGATGAGGGATATTGTAGTAGTTGTTGTGATCGTGATGATAAGAGTTCTGCATTGGATTCATTGATGGGGCAATGTGAATGGGTTGATTTTTTGGCCTGTCCCATGAGTTGCTTTGGCATGTTGGGGTGATCATTCTCTGCCTGTTTCCACCTGACATGAAACATGATCATGCAAGAACATATAGTCACATACGAAACAACAAGAAATAGGAGGAAAATTATAAGAGAAGCAATACATAACAACCCAGTTAATCCCGTCACGGATAAGATCTAAGCAAGAAACAATACATACCATGGAAGAGATCACTGGAGTTGAGCTCAGAAGAGAAGCCTCTTGATATGGGACATCCTGGTTGAGCAAAAAATCCACCACTGCTGAGCTTGAACCAGTGCTGAGCTTGATGATCTGTCATTGTTGATGGAGTGAGGAATCTGCTGCAGTGATTTTCTTCCTCTAACTTCCTACAATGAAGATGATGATGATTGGGCTGAGCCAAACTTCTCCTCCTATAAGCAATGGATCGCTCCCTATACTTCCTAGCCATGATGACATGCCAGTGATTCTTCACTGCATTGTCAGTTCTACCAGGGAAAAGCCTTGCTATCATTGCCCATTTGTTGCCATAGACACTGTGTGCCTGCATCAACCTCTCCTCTTCCTCTTCTGTGAATGCCCTCCTTGTTATCCTTGGATCCAACTGGTTGAACCACCTCAGTCTACAGCTCTTCCCTTCACCAAATTAAACATCACCACACAAACAATGTAACATAAGACACATAACATAAAGCAAAATCGACTTGTTCAATGTCAAAGACTTCAGTTCCCTGAACCTGTAGGCTGTAACGTTTTCTCACAAATCAAGAGACTGATTCCAATAAAAACTAAACTCATGATCAAAACATCCTTAACACGAGTGCCTGATACATAGGTCAAACTATCCCTCTCTAAAGGAGCATGAAACAGAGCATAGGAGTGTTTATGAGTACCTGACCTGCCCTCTAGTTTCTCAGCAATGAGGTTCCAATTCTGAGGGCTATAGATGGAAACAAGTTCTCTCAGCTTGGCATCCTCAGCTGGCCTCCAATGTCCTCTAGCACAAACCTTGGGCTGCACGCATTCTGTTTCCTTTGCACCCAAAGCTTCATATCCATCATGATTGTACAAGGCATCAGCTTTGAAGGGCACATTGAGATCCATGATATTCTTTTGCTGCTGTCCAATATCAGAGGTGAACTCAGTGGGATGTTTGTTGTTTCCATGGACCACCTCATCACTCATAGAAGAACAAGACCAGTTCAAATGGAAACCCTTGTGCTCAGAGCTTACTTGTGATGAGGAAGCTGTTGTTGATGATGTTGATGACATGAAACCATTTGGGTTCATGGTCAGAGACATGTTGCTAGTGGTGAACATGTTAGATGAAGGTGAAGATGGAGTGAGATTGTTACAGATATATGAAGACAGCTCAATTGGTTGCCATGGGCTTGCATTTGGGGTTTCTGACATTCAACTGTTACAAAGTCATCTTCACCATCTCACTTGCTGTCTTCTCTCTCTCTCTCTCTCAGGAATTGATGGAAGATGAGAAAGATTGGACAGATTGTGAAGTGAAAGGAGGCAAGGGATATGAAGTGAATAGCAGGACAAGGAAAATAAGCATTTCAAAAACAAAGAAAACAAAATGATTATTTTTATTCATAATTCTTATCATATTTATTATTTTTGATAATTTTTATAATATTTATATTATTTTCTTACTTGAAAATAATTTTAAGGAACCTTTATTTTCAGGGAAAAAATTTATATTGTTAAGACTCCATATGAGATAAAGATATTATTATCCTTTAATGTTTATGAAAGAATTATCTTGACAATATCAATTATTATCTTAAAAATATCAAACCCTAACTTTATATTATATTAAAATTCTTTTTCATTCATTCAAATTATAACATTTTTTTTATCGTCTCATTCAAATTACAACATCTCTTTATTTATCAATTTATTTCATATAAAAATATCAAATTATCCTTATTTTATATCACATTAATCACTCCATCGTTATTTTTTTTCCTCACCTTTCTCTTTCTCTCACAAGAACAAACTCACATTCTCCTAAATTTAACACACACATAAATACACTCTTCGGATCAATCCATTATAATTTTATCGGGACGGAAGGAGTACACATTATTTACATTTCATTATCTTCTCCCTTATTTTTTTTTCCATCTTTTCACATCAAACTCATCGCCATCATAAAAAATCATAATATATTAATCAAACAACACACGCATAAAAAATTAATCTGGATCAAATCGTTGTAAGAGTTAGGGAGTTTTTTTTTTTTTTTTTGAAATTGGAATCAAAATTTCATTAAAATAAAACAAATCTTAAAAGACACAATCCATGACCTTATAAATCGATGAACATGAATAAAAAAATAACTCCTAATCCGACTTCGTAAAGTAATGAGATATAAAAAATCTGTTATTAATATTTATAAATATAGGTCATTTATAAGATTGAAGATGAGTTGGTGAGTATTTGTTTATATCAATGCTTCCTATTCTGTTCCACAAAAGTAATGTGATCCAGCATCATCAGATTTTATGGGTGTGTGATGTTCATGTTTTTTCATCAAAATATTTATACTTTTCACAATTGACAATGAAGGACATAAGTATAAACAATGAGTTGATGAACAGACTAATATAGAGATATATAGTCTACAGTATTTTTTTTATGAGTTGACACAACAACAAGATATTGCATATTTTATGCGACATGATTACTGCCATCCGGAATTAGTACCGCTTCAAACTTATAGCGACTATAAGTTCACCATTTTATTGTGTTTCATCTTTGAGTATCTTGCTGATGAGCTTTCAGCTTTAGTGCAAATGACCTTTGATTCATTACATTTGTAACGATCACAGTATTTCTTTCTTCTCAACATAATTATAATCATTTTATTTGATTCGATAATTTATATATGTTGATTTTTGATATAAAAATTAAATTATCTTCGATTTTTGTGAGTGAGAAAAAAAGATAAAAATAATGAGATGAATTAATATGTTATAAAATAAATAATAAAAATATTTTTATATTTTTATATAAAAAATTCAAATATATAAAATTATAATTTAATTAAGATAATCTAATTTAATGAATGTTATAATTTTATTAAAAATGAGTGAACAGTATATTAAATTCAAACCAATCTTTCATTAGTTTCTTCAGGCCCACACCAGCCACACGTGTGCAGAAGAGTCCTTTTAATAAGTGAGTGTATTTTTATGTAATGGGCGCAGCACAGTGCTGTGTCTCCTTGCTCTGTTTTCTGCTGTGTTTTTCCAGTTTCCAGCCACTAGTAGAGGTTACTGTGAAGGAAGGGGGGAGGGAGGGATGGGGTAAATGATGGTTATTGGCTGTCTCTATCTGAATTGACAAGAATGTGATGTTTTCCTGTGCTTTTGTGATTGTCTTCTGGGGGTGGCCATCCTTCATCCCTTCTTTTAATTCAATATAAAAAAATTTAACCACATCAATCCTATTCCTTTTAGGTAAATTATTTATTTGTTATTTTTACAAGTCTAAAAATAACCCAACGGGTAACCATGTTCGTTTAGATGTCATACCTTTAAGATAACAATGAAATATTCGAATCTACCGAGTTGAAGGTTTGTTTTACCTGTTAGATCATCTAATGGGTACGTACACCAGGAAGTTAAGCCAAACATTGATGAAAGACCCACGCAGATATAAATATAGTGAGAAGAGGTTAGGTAGAGATATCAAAAGAAAGGGGAAACCTGCAAACATTAGTTAATAAGCCTGGCCAATCCATCAATCTCAGGATCCTGTCACTCTGTCCTTTCTTCCTTTCTCTCATTTTGGGTACTTTAGAAGGTAAGACTAATTGGATAAGCTAGAGGGTACAACATGGAGACTAGTTTTGAATCATAATCTCACATATCATTGAATTCAAGATCTCATTAGCACCAAGACTCTATAACCTATATATATATGTGACGATAAAAATGTCATGACAAAGTTTATTAACGAGGATTTGATGATGATGGAAAGGAATCGGATCCTCTCTAGTTGGAGTTCAACAGCACAAGTATTGTTTTTTTTTCATTTAAAAAATCTGAAAAAAATATATTAAATTCTATTAAAAAATATCACCAAACTAATATTGTCTCCGTCCCAAAATTATTACAATATCTTGACTCGATACGAATGTCGATGTAAAGTTTGACGCGTGCAACGACGATTAAACATATTTTTTTTGTAAATTTATCATGTTATAATTTGATATGTTACGGAACGATCGGATATAATTTGATATGAAAATAAGAATTATATATATATATAAATAATATAAAATATATATATGTTATAATTATTATGAAACGAATAAAATATAAATCATTAAATAAAAAATCCACAATGTGCAGTTTTCTTCTCAAGAACCGCGGATCCCATCCCTGATTGGAAAATAGAGGAAGGTTTTGTTAATTAGGGTCCATGAGGAGGATTGAACTTATGGGCATTTTGGAGTTTTGAAGATTAACTCTAAAAATAGCCAAATTAGGATCTTAGTCTAATCTATCCTAGCATTGAAGTACTCAGAGTAAAAAGGAACTTAGTTGAGAAAAGGGGGATGTTCTGGTACCTGATAAGACTAATCACTTCAGGGTTTTTTGTGGGGTTTATCAGCTTGTTGTTTCACATCTACAAATCAGAGTTCAATCAGCACCACATCTGAGAAAACAAAATCGTCACCGTCAGAGTATAAACCAAAATCTTCCTAATAAAGTACCAGTTAAATCCCTGAACATTTTTCCATCTAAGGAATTTCTTACACTGCAATTTGATGTTTTCCACTTATACACTCCTGTTTTCATTCTACGTCAAACAGAACACATTACAATATCCTTTGGATAAACAACGGAACTCATTCACGACACTTTATTTGATAGATTATAACGTCGGTACAAATCTGATACAGTTATTATAAAGATGATTCGAACCAACTAAACTACCCTCCAATTTTCACAATTGATCACTTCTCATTCATCATCAATGCAAATAGAAGAGAAGGACTAGCAAGAAAGGATTCGAACAGTACATCATTTTATCAAATCTAAGTTCAAAATATTCCGACGTTCAGGCAACTGATGAACACACTTTCGGGTTCAAGAACTTTGAACCCTTGTCTATCTATGAGAGCAAACAGTATAAGCTCAAAACATAGAACATCATACATTAAATGCCAACAGGAACAACAAAATGTTAAACAGAGTAACTAATAAATGAACCAAATACAGTATTTTAAAAGCATAGGACAAGAAGATGTGTGCCTCAATCGAGGGTGAATAGTAACTTGACCAAAACAAAGTACTGAATGTCCTCTATGTGATGGAAATGTAAATCATTTCATGTATGCTACAAGTAAGAACTAGCTAGATTTCAGGGGAGGTGACGATGATGAAGATGAAGATGATGCATGATGAATTGATGATGATGGGATTGGGGTTGGCAATGATGTCATCCATCTAATCTGATCATCTCTGATCAAACACTACACCAAAACGGGATTCACATAGGGAACTTGCAAAAAAACACTTGTCTTCAATGCTTCATTTGCATCTTTCAACATCCTTTTACAAGTTATTCACCATCGAGGCAGGTGTGGACCGTGTGATGACTAGTGAGTTGTTACTGAACTGTTTTCCTTTGTAAAAGTTGTGGTAAAGAAGTTTTTGATGAATAAGACATGCAAGAGGTAGAATGGAATCCAACACAACGAGTGATTTACGTGAAAACACGAAATCTATGCAATCTTATTCTTTATATCTGTATATAACAAAGTGATTGTTATTAATGAACTCGTAAGATATTGAATCCTTGGTCTTTGATTAGAAGGAAGACTGACTACCATTCTTAACCCATCTCCCTTTATCACATAACGGATTCAAACGTAAGCCAAATGTGAACAGGGAATAAAACAAGGCAGAAAGTGTGCAACGGATTAGTTACAAAAAGCATGGCAGAGCACGCAAGTACGTGCTGTGCTGGTTCAGTTAAAAAGATCACAGATATATTGTGAATCTTAACGCAACAAACAAACTCATCACTTCTGTTGCTTGTTGCGGTGAATGCGTGGGTAGAATCTTTTTGATGATGCCATCCTCCTATTGTTAGTTAGGTGTAGTGACAAATACAAGTCCTAAAGGTACGAAGTCCTCCATGTGAATAAGCATTCAGCTATCATCATGAAAATCAATTTTCTGGATTCCATCTAAAGGACCAAACTTAAATTTTTAAGAGTCATGTCATACTGATTTTCGATATTAGTCCATATAATCAAGATACATACAGAACACCAAAATCTAGCGATAACGGGTCCGTATCATCTGGTGCCCATGTAAGTTGATTTGATAAAAAAACAGGGTCCTCCAACCCCAACAAGCTCGACAAAGGATAGAATGGGGCAAAGAGTTGCCAACATCTCCCAACAAGATGAGAGTATAAATTTGTGTTTATATCACGAGGGAACTCAACATGGGCACTATCAGTTGGCTAGAAGACATGCTTTTGGCATGACCCATTCCATGCAAAGAGATGCATCATTGCATGATGGGCAAAAGGGAGAAATGGATGATGACATTTCGTATCAAATCTTTTGCCTAATCCAACAACAACAATATCTTTTTCACCATGAGATGGGGAAACAAAGAGGAAGTTGAGGATACTCACAAGGAATACATACACATCATGTGATTGGACCCGCGCCCAGGTGATTCTGTTAAAACTTGTCCCACCTTTTGCAACCGGAGGAGAAAGCCAGGACTCACGTGATAATCAATCAACACAGTCGGAAATATTTGTAGCAGTGCATGAGAAAACACCATACACTATCCTGCAGAAGAACATATAACGAGGGCTTACACAAATTAATCCGAGGGCTGTTTCACACCCGATATAATAACAATATCATAAACCTGTGTGAAAGAGTCATTCAAATACTTGCATATTTATATTTTAAAAAAGAAAGAAAAAAAACTGTACTTACATATTAGTTGTACATCACATAATTGACAGATTGAGCTCTACTCTGCGTTTACCGACATCGATAATAGCTCATCCTCGATTACATCACGAACCCTAAGGGGCAACGCATAAGATTCAATGTGCCCCAGGTTCACTGTTCTAGCGGCCCATTGGCAAAGCTCATATGCTGCAGTGTTCCGCTCCCTGGGAACAAATTTAACCTCCGTTGCCTCCAGGCTTCTCGACAGGCCTTGTATGCATTGCAAAGTAGTTGCGACCTGCCATCCATAGGGAGCACGAACACCCTTGTTGCAACTATCGACTACCCTCTTGGCATCACCTTCGATTATGACGTCCTCAAACCCCGTTGATATTGCCCATCTCGCAGGTGCCTTGTACCCTTCGGCTTCTGCAGTGAGGGGATCAAATGCGGGGAGTTTTGCACAGTATGCCTTCAGTACCTTCCCTTGGTGATTTCTTGCTATGCAACCAACAAAGGTGGCCTCAACCTGCACTGCTGCATCGACATTTATTTTTACACGTCCGAAGGGAGGTGGTTGCCAACTCCTCAGGGATCTCTCCCCTGGGATCTCCTGTCAGTTCGAACGTATCAAGGGATTTGATACCATTTTAACCTTCTCGTTCTGTTTCGGTAATAGTCCTTGGCCAAACGGCTGCACTTTCGAGTTGCATTTGTTTCTGTTCCATTAAAAAAAACAATCCATTATACCACATAACGCATCTTCTAAGAAAAACCACACCATACAACAGCCGACACAAAGTTCAGCGAAGATCGGCATTGCTCCTACTATCCATTACCCCATGAGATCCTTGATGTTAGTACAGAAAACGCAGGATCAGATCACATACTCATCGACAATATAAAGTAAGGAGTACTTCTACTATAAAAAGCAAACCACTAATGACAAATGCCACAGATGAAAGCAGAACAGGAGTGGCAGAGAGAACAATGTTTACAGGGTCGCAGTACATCAGGGCTACAATCCTAGGCACAAAAGGCCAAAAGATTTAAGGCACACACAGCCCTGAGCTATATATGTAACAGAGGACACTATGGTAACCAATGAAGTACTGAATCCTCTGAGTCATTAACAACTACCCAAACAGAGGATGAATGCAAATAAATTACTACACCACATTTGTATCAAAAGAAGATGAAGACTGTCTCTAATGCTTAAACACCCAGTTACTGTTTGGGACACTGATTCAGAACAAGCAAATCCATGCTTAGAATCAAAGAGCAATGTACTCATTTGCATTTAACACTACAAACAGTAAAATAAAGGTTGGTCATCAGTGCCTCCATTGTTTCCCATTATTAGGTAGATGGTAACACCACAATAAAGGTAGCACAAGGTTGAATAGAGAGCTACAGGGTTCAAGGTACCTTGTACAAGGAGGGAAAAGGAAACCAAGGCCATAACAAGCAACAACGATAGACCAAGAATTCACACATCAGGAGAAGGAAACTATGCGAGAAAATCGCATATATATCATATCTTAACACTATCCAATCATAACGACACCTATCAAATATAGTTCAGTTTTAATTCCAGATATTTGATTGGAAGTTGTCATCACTGTGGTAAGGGTTACTCATGATAAAATCAATTAAACAATGGAAGCATCCCTGCGGTCACAGTAACAAAAAGCTACAAACAGGGACAAAACATCAGAAGGAGGGTAGAACGGGAATTTCACCCCACAAAAAGGTTCACACAGTAATGCAAAGGGGTGAGAAGTTATTTAACTGTGCACAGGGATGGGAAGCAAGGACAGCATTGATTTATGAAGAAATCTGGCTTCATTGATGGGGGAGAGGAAGGCACACAGGAGTTCACTAAAGCAGAGGGGGAACAGTCTGAAACCTGGTTTCTTTCATCACAATTCACTCAAGGACTGTGCTTCTGTATGACTACATGTGTACACAACCCAACATATATGCAAACATGCTGATGATCCAAATAAAACAATCAACAGGCTCAACATGGTCCTTTTGGTAGCACATTTGCAGATATGCCCCCAACAATTTCACATTTCCCATCAAACCTATGAGTTCCTCTTGGATATCATCAGACTTGTCCCTAGTATTCCTCAAAACTGGCAGGATTTCTAGATTGTAGAAATTTGCCTCACAGGATACTAAATAGTGTAGGAGTTGCTTGTGCAGATGATGCTGGAAGAAACCGATGGAGTTTCCGAAAGGGGAAATGAATGGAGAACCGCCTTAACTTTTCTCACCTTGGATGTCAAAAATAGAGTATCAGGCCCCCAATACTACAAGCTTAGATGCTGGTTAAACAAAAGCTTTTTGTCTTCCCTGAGAATAAGAGATACAAATTACTACAATGGTCAGTATGAATAACGATATGCGAGCAAGGTCTAGATGGCCTAAGAACAAACACCGGCTCTAGTACCTTCATACCTTGCACCAAGGGACTATTGATTTACCAAAGCAGGTCCCAAAAGCAACTTAGCCAACAACCTGACTTCAATATACCGATGAATAATCTGCCGAAATCCTAAGTAAAACCCGCAGCGTAACTTTGAATGCAAAAGAGAAGCACCTTAATCGAGTCCCAAAAGTATAGTAGCGTCAATTGCTACATCACGGCGAGTCATCTAAGACAGCCAGCATTGTCTTCCATGCCCACCAGATAATCAAATAAAACACAGAATAGAATCATTCCAAGAAGTGATCCCATGCAAAGTTACAATTGTGAACTTAGTAACTGCATATCTGCAATTGCATGTTTTATCTTATTTATCCTTAAAATTCATCCGTTTCTGTGAAAAATAAACTATGATCTTAAATTGTCCCTTGAGCTGGCGAGTTTCAAGTATCTGTTCCTCAGAGAACATTTTGGACAAAAATATGTATCGAGAGACATGACACTAGTGCAAGGAGCAAAATGTAGAAGCACGTAGCATAACCTTGACAAGACTTCACCGACATGCTACTAGAAACAACAGAAGAAGCAAGCTTTCTACGCTAGTACTAAGAACTGAATTCAATAACACATGCTGACATTTCTTCATACGGATTGAAGGTGAAGGCAGAAGCCTACAGAAACTAAGCCAACAACTGAACATTGAAAGATCAGCTCTCACGATTCCTTGAGCAAAAAACCAATGCAAGCAATTCAAAGAAGTTGAATCTCAGGAGTCAGTGAGTAAATCTAGTGGAGCATTTGAGGAGAAGAGGGAAAACAGAAACTTATATACTGGCTCTCCTATCAAGATAAACTCGCAGAAGGAAAACTATGGTTATGAAATCGTCTTAATATTTTGAAAATCATTATGAAAGCAGCTCAGATAGACATGACTAATTTTTCCCAGCCTTCAGCTTGGTATCTTAACTCAATCAATGTACCAGTGAAAATACATCAAACAGACCATCATTGATGTAGATTTTGGAACAATTCTTACAAGGTCAATTCCGAAATCAGATTGCCATGGACATTTAAAGAAGAACCCTCCCTGAGAACTGCTATTTAGACTCCTGAAATTGTATCTCCAGGGTGCTAGTGTGAAGTAGGAATGCAAATTAGATGGGCATAGGGTAGACAACAAAAGAACTATTAATCAACAGGTATACATCTAGGACAAAAGGATACAGAAAACTCAGACATCGATCAAAGGTTGGATGAACAAAATTAACAAACTTAAACAGACAGACTCACACAAAGAAGTCCATGTCATGAAAGTTGGTAAGAACAGAAAACAGAAAGAGTGGAAAGGGAAGTGTAAAACTGCAAGAAGACGAAGAACGGATGATGATGATAATACCAGCACTAAAAGAGGGGGGGGAGGGGGGGGGGGGGGGGGGGATGGAAGAGGACAGAGGCAGCTCAGAGCACAAGGGAATCTGGTCATATTGAGTCTATTGACTCAAATGTACATGCAGTAAACACCAAGGATCAGATGGAAAACAGCGCAGGCTTATTTAGAAAACTTAAGTTGATGACACCAGATGCAAAAGGGCATGAGTCGTTTTATGCACTAATTTAGAGACTTTGTAGGAGTATTTCAAAAGCCAAAAAAAAAAAACGAAAAAGTGGGGGAGGGGGGATGTAAGGGTCATGGAAAGAGCGAAACATAATCGGGCACCTGAATGACATGATCTGCGACCAACAATTCTGAACAGACGCTCATTCTCCAAACAAACAAGGGCACTATAACAAGTGTTAGACTCGAGCCATAACATGCAGCACCTGGCAATTTGAACTTAGGACAATTGACAGTAATATTATGTGTACCAGGCTAACAGCTATCCAGGGGTCAAGTAGCTTAACAAGTTCAAGAGATTAGCAACACTTGTTGGTTTTGAAGAGCATGATTCTTCTCACGTTAGGAACTCTAAAGGCATGACAAGAGAACTGATCAGCAGGAGCAATATCCTGACAAAAGAATGACCACTGAATAGCAAAAGAAAGCCCAGAGGAGCAAATGAAAGATCTGATCGCCCAAAAAGAAAATGAGAAAAGGGATGAGGATTAAGATCAGATAAATTTAAAGCGATAGTCAAAGAATGCATTGTCATTAGTCAGGAGAAAAAGAAAAGAAATTCAAGAGGTGGTCAAGAGAATATACAGCATTAAAAGAGGTAAAGTGAAAGGCTTTGACCAGAGAAAGATCAAAGAAGAAAAGAAAAAGTTCATCATGAAAACTTCACGAGATATAAAAGCACATCCACTAAGCCTAAGAAGCATTTGTCATACAGCTAAACTCATGTGAGATAATTGGAAGGACATGTTAGGCAAAACCACCCTGGAAGATATGGCTGCGAGAAATTTTGATTGGAAAAATGGAACTGCATCAAAAGGCAAAGTCTAACACATCTCGGCATAACAACTTGCTTTATATGTATGTTACCGGCCAAATTAATCCCAATCATCAAGAAAATATAAGCATTAGGACACAGGATGGGACATAATGCATCAAGATTTGGCCCAAAGCAAGTAGCAAACAAGAGAGCCTCCGCTCATAGACTCATACCACATAGTCTGATGAACAAGTATTCAATGCATACATATAAAACCTCATATCAGAAACCTATTGACTGCAAGGCGGATATCAGATTAGCTATGTCCATTAAGGTTCATACGCTTATGAGGATGGTAGCATATATTATAGCAGATCAGTCTATCAGTCTACTTGATTATTCCTGAATAGAGTAGCTTCAGAGATGGGAATGGTCACATAGGCTACAAACTACCAACTATTAAGCAAATAAATCTTGCTTGCTTTAGTGTCATAGGTTACACAAGTGACAAGACAAAAGTGAGCTTCGCATTAGCGGGAATTGGTAATGAATGGTGCATTTTCCTAGCTTTCTGAGGTGGGGATTGCCCATTCATATAATGCAAAGCAAACAATATTACGTTTCATCCTTCGCATGCATCAAGAGCAATTCAGAAGCAGATAATCACCACAGAACATTATGTTAGAACTAGCAACACCAAACACCAATCAAGGCCATACAGCATGAAGTGACTTACGATCTCCGGTCATCAGCAGGCCACAACCTCATCTTGATCAAATGAGCCTCGAACTCCCCATTGCTACACTTAAACATCTTCCCCAACGACATCGAGAACCCATGCTCCACCAACATCGTATG
The DNA here is from genome assembly GCA_001925005.1 of Drosera capensis. NCBI lineage: Eukaryota > Viridiplantae > Streptophyta > Magnoliopsida > Caryophyllales > Droseraceae > Drosera > Drosera capensis. Next base: position 15,916 of record LIEC01011585.1, read on the forward strand.
CCTCCGCTTAATCTTCCCTTCCAAACCACACAAAAAATACTGTGGAAACCACTTAATCTCCTCCAAATCCTCCTTCATGACCTCCCTAAAGTACTCCACCTTCTTCCCCAAATTCCCCTCGACCCTCATCATAAGCAACCCCGGCAGCCCCGGCGCCATAACTACCATCTAGGCCACCTCATCGTACCCTAACCCTAACCCCATCAAGTACTCAAACTTCCTAATCATCGTCCCCTCATTATACACCAACAACACCGTCGTCTTCCACGTAACCCTATTCACTCCCACAAATCCTAACCCTCTCAAAAACCCTAGCGCCGGTCTCAATTGTTCCTCCGCATGACATACCAGCAATCTAGGGCAACGTAGTATCGATTTACGGATGTCGTGGAAGGGTACGCCGACGTCGGATAAGAGGAAGTGGAAGACGGGGTACAGGTCAAGGTAGGGGTCGAAGGTGAGGAAGAGAGGGACGAGGTCGAAGATGCGGGTGAGGGCGGCTCGTTCGATGCCGAAGGAGGCGATCGCGGTGGTGGAGGAAAGAAGGGCGGCGCAGAGGTAAGGGTTTCGGGAGAGGGCCAGGTGTGGGTCGAGGTTGAGGCGGAATTGGGCGCCGGCGTCGGCGGCGGTGGAGGGGAGAGGAGGTGTGTGGTTGCTGGCGGTGGCCATAATGGCGGCGACGGTGGCGGAGGCATTCAAAGTGTCTATTACGAAATTATAAGACTCGAGCTCAATGAATTGTAAACGGATAGAATTACAAAATCAACCTCGAATAAAGTGTGTATGGTCCGTGACGGTCCATATAGGACCATTTCTCGTCCCGTCGTGATTTTGATTTCGAAGTTCAGGGATTTTAGATCACGATTTACTATCAAGTAGCGGCAGTATTCGGCGCAAAGGTACATCATCTGCATTAAGAAATAGTATCAATGGGTATAATGTCCCTTATACTAACATGTTTTACCTACATGTTCTCTCGTGGTTTTGTAATTGCCGTAATTATATGAGTATGTTTTTTTCTTTTCTTTTCATTTCATGGCCAAAGTAGAACGACAAATTTCTAGAATGCTTTTCAACTCAATAAGTCATCTTCGATTGGATCTTGTGTCGATGAATGTATCAACCATTAACATGAGAGGCCTGTACTGCAGATGCAGGAAGAGGGTCGGTTTCTGATATCATGAGCCCATTTCCTTTGTTGTATCCAACTGTCTAGTGGTTCTCTTGCCCCCTGCATCTGCTCCACCTTGTCTCCTATGAAGTTTTAATTACTAGATAATCTTCCATCGATCAGAAATTTACGCACTCGTTTTCTTCAATAACGGTTTTGAAAATATCATGCACAGGTTAGGAGTTCAACCGTTCTGGAGACCGTGAGACATTTGAACCGGCAGAGTTGATGATGGAATCACGACGACCATGATATTTCGTCCACATCGAACAAGAACATGTCATCATCTCAGACTAAGATTAATTGCATACTCATGACAGAACTGCATAGGTTACATTAATAATTTCTTCATAGTTAATCACATTTCCCCACTTTGCTGGAGAATTGAGATTTACAGAAACTCAGCTGACCCTTCATGGATCTCAACAAATTATAACCATAACAAACGGAAAAAGATACGAAAACATAGGCGGGTGCTAGGAAATGCCACCACCTCTGCCATTCTACAGCTCCACTCTGTCCGCACCGACAGCGGACAAGAGTTATGCACCATCAGCTTCATAATCATCTTCTTCGTCGTATCATTGTCGATACTCTTAATCGGCCATTCACTTCCTTAATAATATTGGAAGTTTAGCAATAAGCAATTATGCTATGACCATGGATACTACTGCTACTCAGCAGGTATATACATCTATGATAATGAATCCAGACGATGAACACGATCGATCGTTTTCTTCCGTTTCTATATACTTCTTAACGGAACTGGGAGCCCGAGTAGGTTTGGCCGAAGGACCAGTGAGACGGTGCAACGTTCCAGGAAACGACACTGCGTCCGTCACTGGTTGTTACTAGGAAAGATAGGCTCTGTCCATTCATGTAGGAGTTGCTCTGCCAGTTCTGCCCCCAGTTCCTCGACATCGCTTGCCACCCCGTTCTCGACCCCCTGATCGCGACGGAGTGCACGTCGCCTGCTCCGCCGACGTTGGTGACTAGCACCAGGTTGAAGTAGGAGTGGCCGTTTATTGTGAACCTTATTCCTCCACTCCTCTTGCACCGCACCCTATTCATATCACAAGAAAACCAAGTTCTTTCAGCATCCACAACGGTTTCAAAAATGAGGAGGCTCCCATCTGCAAATCTCCTGTTATTGAGCTATGTCGTTCACAATGGTTGGTTAAAATTGCCATCAAAATTTGAGAGACTCTATCCTGAACTCCTCAACCAAGTTTTTGGTTGAGGCTCTCAAAAAATGAGAAAGACATGCATATCGAGAGTATATCATTGTGTCCTATATATTTTATAAATTTTAAAACTCTAGAAAATGAGTTGACAACTCATAATTATAAAACTGAGCTCTCCCACACCATTGTGGGTACTCTTCAGAAACTCAAGTTTTTAGCACTGGATTGAGGTGCTACTAGCGTGGACATGTTAGGTTACATGATTGTCATGGATCCTGTCTTTTAATAGAGTTGGTTTCCTTATTTCTTTAAGATACGAACGTCATGATGACATCAAGATTCTTACATCAAACTTTCATGGTTGATTTTCAAATTAATAACTCGTGATCATCAGTGACAATTAGGTATTTTAAGTATAATCGAGAATTGAACACTTTTTGTTTTAGGTTTACCTCCTGTAAGCAACAGGGACAATGCCAGCTCTATACTGAGCAATGTGCTCAAACACAGGCTGGGAGAGATCAAAGTGCTGCCGGGGAGCATCGCACCACCCGCCCGGAGGGCAAAAATTCGTGGCGGTGACCACGACGGTGCCGGGGAGACACCATTTTAGATCATCGACACACTTGATCTCATAACAAGAACCACATGCTAATCCATTGTCAAACAGAGCTGTGCTCAATGCCGCCGTGTTTGTTCCATATCCTTGACTATACAGATTCCCATATCCACAAGCTCCTCCTGTTAAAACAAGAAACTATCATCATTGTTCGGTCATGTTAACTTATTGTAAGATCAACCAGATATAAGTTGACACGTAGAATGAAACCTATTATATAAAACAAACTCATTCCGTGCAATTATATAATTTGACGATGAAAAGTTTAGTTCTTTGATTGAATGTGTGTGTATATATATATACCCAATGTCCCGGAGGCGTCACTGCCGCCATAGAAGGTGGCGTGGGCGCTGTTCCAGTACCCTAAACTTCCCCTGCCATATCCTTCAACTGATCTTGACACCATTGCCATGAGACACACCAAGAGAAAACAAGCGAATCCCATTTTCCCCTGCAAATTCTGACACCAACCCAGTTAGCAAGATTATATGTTTCAACCGACATTGTAATGTTACACTGAATAAGTACAGTGAAACAGGGGAAAAGATTATTACTGTTGTTCTTGGACAAAGGATATGAAGTTTCTTTTGGAGAGCGTGGGAGTTTGAGTGAGGGAGAATAGGAGGGGGTATTGTTGAATAAATAGGCATAGGAGAGGAAGCGGTGGGGTGCTTGTGTGAGGGATCATGACCTGTGAGATGGTTAATAGTTATTTCATCGAGATGATCATTATTTTTTTATTTTTATATAATGTTCTGTGTCTTTTGTTTGTGTCAAATGAATTGATAGTGTAAGTAAAACTAATTATTTTGGGAACTTGAAACCGTTATCGGATAGGGTGAAAATGGTTATGTTTGGTGGGTTCAAATGGGAAATGGGAATAAAATGAAGGTGAATTTACTCACTGATTTGGGGGTTTTCCATTTGCAGCCACACAGTGCATACACATGGTGGTGTACTCACAAAACGCGTTTTCTTTCGTTGGCAAATTTTTACAAGGGTGGATATGTGTTGTCGCTGATAGGCCATTCCATATTCCACCTTGAACAATACATTTAATATCCACACCTAGATGTTCATGATCCTTTTTCTTCCCAAGTTTTTGTGATTGGATTTTAGCACTGCTGGTGAGATAGTATCATTATGAAATAATTATTTTCGTCGTTTCAATTTATAGGTAATGATCTTTTTGATTTGGATAGGTGCGTTTTGAATTTTTACTGATCACATTATTATAGTCAAAAAAGTTTTTCATTATGTGCTTGCTCGCAAATTTGAACTCCTATGTGTAGACTTTAGTCGTCTATGCATGTCAAACCGTGTTTCCTTCAATATTCACTTATAGGACTAGCAAAAGAGCAACTAGTCAACTTTACTAGCTAAAAATGCATGCACAAGCTTGCTCAAAAGCAAAAGGTGGAAGAATAGTCGGAATGATTCTCATATATGGTAACAATGATTCCCATACAAGGGGCAATGAAAATACAGTATACTACTATCAATTTGAGTTGTAAATCAAATAATGTAATACTCCATTCGTCTCAGATAAATTATGGCACATCACTTAAAATGATCGTCCCTTATAAATTACAATGTTTCCATAATAGATAAATTTTGTGTCTCAAAATTTATATTATCTTACATTATATCACATCATCTTCATAATCATTTGTTTTCTATCTTCTTCCACCCACAATTCCACTAACCTTTACTCCTAAAATTAAGGATATTCAAATAAAACCATCCAAAATCAATAAATTTTTTAATAAATATATAAAATCAATCTATTATAATTTATCCGAAAAGAAACAAATAATTATTTGTGTTTTTGGGATGCACATGTAGCTTTTGATTTGTCCCTCTCAAGTGTGGTCATGCAATGGATCCATATTTTTCTGAAGAGGGCCACCAATGCATGTACAATTGATATGCAAGTGTGTGAGTGAGAGCAATCATCTTTTGCCCACCACCATTTTGATGAAACCATGGATTCATGCTCAAGTCTTCGAAGTTCTCTTGATTTTCTCTTTTTGTTTTGTTAGAGACGTGGATTGATTCATAATTTATCAGTTTATTTTATATGATTCGTGTTTCAAATTAGTGATTTGAATTCACTGTTGGTCGTTCTTTTGACCCGTTCATATCGTCGTTGCCAGATATTCGGTCACATTGTTCGTCCTCGGCTTCCACTTATGTATAATGTGGTTCCTAGCTTGTTTAGTTTTCCTTACCTTGTTTATCCAAGGATTGCACATGACAACTCGAACAAAGATTAGGTTTTCTATCCTTTCACTTCCATTTTCCTTGTGCTTTCACTTTCATTTGAACCCCAAGAGGGAAAACAGTTGGGGGCACATGGCTTAACCATTATAAATGCACCCCACTCCAAATGTACCATGATTGAAATGGCTGAAACATCGTTCTCATCGTATCAAAATAAACACCGATAATAATAATAATATAAAAATAAATAATAAAATAAAATTTTACATTTGTTTATGACATAGTTCCTTTGTCTCATATAAATTATAATAGTTTGATTCAATACGAATATTTATGTATTTGTTGAATTTATAATGAATGACCAATATGTTCTTGTAAGTGCGTAAGAGAAACGAGTGAGGAAGAAATGAAAAAGAAATGATGATGTACGGATTGATGTGATATAAAATAAAAATAATTTTATAATTTTATATAAAAAATTATTAAATAATAAATATTAGTATAATTTATGTGGGACGATTCCATATAATAAGTATTAGTATAATTTATATCGGAGGCAGTATTTATCAGGCTTAACAAAAGGTGGTTTCAATTTTCTAACTTCCTGACTATATGTATCAATGCAAAACATTTACTACTAGCTAAGCTATAACCATTATATTGCTTGTGAATGATGCCGTTAATTATGGAACAAAGAACTAAAAGAATAACGCCACTATAGCCAGCACATTAGTTTATATTCTCTCATTACAATATTGCTTTATATTCGCGGATAGATAAATCTATTCTCCCGATCGTAATTATCATGACACGCACCCGTCAAACCCGTTAGGGTATATATTTGGACGAAATATGCTAATCACCTTTCCTCATAGTGCACCCCTCTTTTATTATCCCCTTTCATTTATATGGAATGGTGAGATATTGAGGATGATTAGCCATTATTTATTTGGACGGATGATATGTCTCGGACTTGGGCTTCGAATTCACCGATAACGAGTATTTGGATGGGCCATTTGTGGATGAATGAACCAACTGGACCACTAATAAAAAATGTAGCTCTCTTACATGTGTTTATATACAATTTTCATGGACTAAAACGTGTTTCATCTCCAGACGTGCTTCAACTGTTTCAGACATATACTCCAGCAAAGTCTTCACAAGCGTGATTTCAAGCGTGCTCAAATATATTCAAAGACGTCCAACTGCTATGTTTGACATTCTTTCACAATCGTGTAGCTGTTATGTTTAACACGCACCCGTCAAACCCATTAGTGTATATATTTGGACGAAAGATGCTAATCACCTTTCCTCATAGTGCAACCCTCTTTTATTATTCCCTTTCATTTATATAGAATAATAATGAGATATTGAGAATGATTAGCAATTATTTATTTGGACGGATGATATGTCTCGGACTTGGGTTTCGAATTCATCGATAACGAGTGTATTTGGATGGACCATTTGTGGATGAATGGACCAACTGGATCACTAACGGCCCAGTCCATCATCCATCCATCACTTTTGGTGCCCCTCGGGTCTCAACATGTTGAATCTAACCAGAATGTTATAAATTTCAGCTGAATCTGCGCATGCTTGACTGCAGCTGCATCTTTCATAAGTTTCTATTTTTTTTTATTCATCGATCGAAATGACAACTTGTCTAAGAAATTGTCCCATGTCACATACATAGAATAGCTAGACATTCAGTCATTTACTATTGAGATAAGACTTACGTATATTTGATACTCCTCAAACAAGCGACATTAAAGGAGGCCAACCCAATGCTTGAAGCGAGCACCAAGATAAGCAACTAGGTGCAAATATATGCACCTTTTTGATCACCTGGAATATATATAGAGTGCACTTCCATACACAAAGAAATAAATAACAAAGAAGATGGATGTCCACCGTTCAGAACTATATATAATTGACATGCGACGTAATGTAAGTTATCTTAGTTATTCCGATACTTCTATAAATGTCATGACAAGCCATGTTATGCAACATATGCTCGAAAAAAGGCGGAGCTAAACTTGCCCGATTAATATCATCCTAGCAATTAGATCATGTTTCAGTTATAAATAGTTACAAAATTCGGTTACATAGACAGACACAGGAAATATAGGTTTGTGGATTTGCTAGTAATGTGCGCGCAATATTGTTTTGTTTGGTCACGGCCTGACGGGGACAAATGTCACGTGTTTTGGGACTTGATGTGTATAGCACTTGCTATACTTTTTTTGGTACGATTGAAAATGGTTGCTAAAAAAAGGAGGATTTGCACGCACACATCAATTTCGTGGCCAGATGGGTTCTCACTTAATCACATGTACCTCACACGGAAGTGTGGATTCGACGAGATTGTGTTGGTGCTTTGCTTGTTTGGCTTGGATCCATGTATGACGAACAAATTGCATCAAAGTCTAAGATTTAAACTTAGTTAGAAATCAAATATATTTCCAATCCGAACATCTAAACTAATGAGTTGAGATATGCACCTGATCCTTGTCACGCCAACAGAGATTGTGTTTTATGTTATCGTGCGCGTGAGATGTTGAATCTCTTATCCTATCTTTAGTGAAGGAATGATTATCACTGGTCAACCTTGTGGACGGTATATAGTGATCGGAGTATATGTTCATGACTGTGATTTGTGAACTTCGGATTATATGGATTTTTGTCAAAACATAAAATAAAAGCTACTTCTTTCATTTTAGAATAAATACAACATTTAATATAATATCCTGAAAATTTCATAAATTTAAAATGAGTAAAGTATGTATTTTAAGTATATGCACGAATAAATATAACAAATGAATAAATTTATAATGCACGGGTAAATGTAACGAATAAGTAACGTTATAACGTTATGTTGTCCCACAATATTATTATATTTAAAGATTTTTTTAAAAAATATCAAAACATTCATACTTTTTTATTTTATATCATTTCAATTGACTACAATGCCACTTATTTTTTAATTTTTTCTCCTTTTTTTTCCTCCCACACAAGTTCAAGGATATTATAATTTTATACATAAAAATTAATATACATAAAAAAAATTTATTAAAAAAACTATAATATTATATTTAATATAAGACGGAAGAATAAATTCCTTTTTCAAGGCCCAAAAAGCGCAAGAAGGCTGCGGAACCAGAGTAAATGTGGACCTTTTATGGGCGGGGGAATTTGGGCCAAGGGATCTTTAAAGTCTCGGACACAAAAGTGGGCCGGAGAAGGGCGGGGAAGGCTTGGACTGTGGTGGCCCAACAACCCAACTTTAAACATGGTCTACACACTTTACTCTCCTTGGACCGCTCTTGCTTACGTCAAAAGCCGAATGCATTCGAACGTATGTTACAGGTCAGTTTCCAGATCAAGCACGCTCGAGAGAATCGAGATGCAAGCCGACTTGCATCACAATATCCATTGGTTCTTTTAGCAGTCGGTGTGTTACTACTTATCATGTAACGAAAGAACAATATGACGAGGATGAAAATGACCTTTCGATGGAATTAGATATTTAATATGATATCAAAACAGATACAGATGCGACTAAGCGATCATGATTCACAAAATAACACTATCTCATATGGCTGTTACTTAGGAAAAGCGATTGCACTGCTATTCACAAAATAATGATGGACATGATTGCGGGCCGGACTGATTTTTTTGTACTGGGTAGATCCATTATGAGCCCGAGCTGTTCTATTGAACTCGCACATAGTTCATGAGCTCTGATTGGGCTGGGCCTATATTCGGGAGAAAGAAGCGTAAAAGGGAACATATTCATATAACTCTATCAAAGTTAAAAAAAAGGACGATTTGTTTTTTGAATTTATTCTCTTGATTGTGTACAAATGTATTTATCAAAAGAAGAAGAAAAGAGAAAGAAATGTAGTTGTGTAATATTTTTTGGGTTAGAGAAAAAATTTTCCACATGAAAAGCCATTGTTTTTTTCGCGTGATAGTTCAACTCTTTCAGGAATAAAGTGTTGTATTTTTGTGTGAAGTATAGGAGTTTGATTGTATGATACGAGTATGATTCAAATCAAAAAGAGAAAACAGCAAATGTTTTTTGGATATTCCGTTCACATAGCATTCTTTGAATGCCTCAAATGTGGTGGAAGACAACTAATTATGTCCATGGACGAGTTTCAGGCAAAAAAGAGAAAGTGAAAGTATATATCAATATATAAGATAAATTGGTAACTTTTTTATGAATCAAAGCAATAATCCAAAGAATAGAAGTGTGTGTCATGATATAGGTATATAATAGTTGAGATTAAAACAACGCAGATCAAAGGTTAAGATTAAAATGTTATTTTTTAATCTTAAGCATTTTTTTTTTTACCGTCTAATCTCGACCATTCACTTTTCATTAGACACATCTATATCATGATACACACTCTTTTTTCCCAAGCCGAAATGCCAAAACCATTTCATAATATTATATTTTTCTATTTTGTAATAATTAGAAGTATAACATAATTCTTGGTTTTTGTTAGTGAACTAAGGGTATATGAGTCTTTTTTCTTGGGAATAGATATATTTCAATGTAAATATTTAGTGAGACAACTTGTTCTCAATATGTTAGATCCTTACGAGATGTAATTCATTTTAAGATGATTTAAATCAAAGACAGATATCGAATAATAGATGAACAGATCATAAACACAGTAACCCAGTTAACTCCGTCCTACATACACGGGGAGTGGATGAACTGATCCATGAAGCATTATTTTTTATAGTAGTAAATGGATGAAATGGCTGGGAAACAAAACTAGATAGCCAGGACCACAACAGAGGCTAGTGAATGCCAAATCTACAAAAAAATATAAAATATATTCTTCCATGTGGACATAAAAGTGTACAAAGATCTTCCTATTTATTGGTTTTCAATGTATAAATTGAGTGTCATTGCTTTGTCTCGATTGAGCTTTGTTTGATTTGGATAAGAATAAGGTATTCATGTCCAATTCACTGAGCTGATAAGTATTGAACTATTCGCTCCAATCACTATGCAAAGTGTAAACCATAAATGTTTCATTTGAATAACATTGTTCATTCTTCAGGTACGATTGACTACGTAAATTGATTTTTCAATGATGTTTACATAACAAGTTCAAAAAAAGTCTAAAATAGTTTATGCACTTGTACAGTTATACACGAAATAAATATAAATAGATTCAAGTATTATAAGTTTATGAAGATGATAGATATTAAGGGTAAATTTAGAATTTAATGTGATTTAAATGATTTTGTTGAAAGATATGTATGTTATAAGATATATTAATATTTATTTTAATTTTCTAAGGTATTTATTTTACTATGTAAAAAAAAATACTATTTGATTGATATTGATCTTTTAATTATGGGGATGAAGAATATGATTGATGTTGTTTATTCAATTTGAGCATGAATTATCATGATTGATCTTACTTTAAAAATAATGTCTAAATCTAAAAATATCCTAACTTAAAAAACTGCTATTATTTAGATGACTTTTTGACTTGATAAAAAAGACTGAATCTAAAAATATCCGACCTTTAAAAAAGTGATAACTTATTCATTTGGTAAAAAAAAAAAAAATTAAATCTTGAAAAAAAAAAGATTAAATCTATAAAGATACAACCTCGTTCATTTTCGCTTAGCATATACTACTCCCTCCGTTCCATAATATAAATAGCACTATCTTATTTGTATCGTTTCAAAATATATTGAACATATCATATTTAATAATTTTTTTATATAAAAAAATATCAAAACAATCATCATGTGTGACGGAGTGCTGTGTAATAGTTAGATCAAATCCAATGGAATAGTCATATGGATTGCTATAGTCAAAATATAGCGATGGCTCATAAATGTTCTTTAATGGATTCAAATTTTGCATATAGCTATATCACAAGTTATATATGACAACAAAAATAGTTAACGCCATATTATAGTAATTCTACAATTTTGAAGACAAGAAATACACTTGCATGTGTGTCTTTTTATTGATCATGGATCAAGTTTCAATGTCTAAACATAAGTAAATAGCATTTGAGGAACATATGGATTTTATAACAAATTAGCACTATTCATAAATATAATATACATATAGCTATATCAAAATAAGAGCAAGTCCAACAGAGATAGACATTTTTGCCTGTAAATAGTGATAATTTGATAATTAATAGAATAAAAATGCTTAAATTTGGCTTTGATTGTCCAATGAATTAATGTCAAATTTTTTCTTTGATGTTTAAATTTTGTTGTTATGTCAGTTGTTGTCCAATTAACGTCAAATATTTTTTTTGTTGTCTGTCAAAAAATACTGATATGACATATTTATCATTATTATTTTCATTGTCAAATTTTACAATGAAAAAAATAATCAAAACTAAATTTTAATTATATAAATGCTATGTGTTGGAGTAAAAAAAGACAATAACCATAATATCAATTTGGCAATCCATATGTCTTCTTAAGTAAACTTGCTTTAACATTATGCATTGGACTTGTTTTTATAGGACAATATCGGCCATCTGGCTAAACGACAAATAACACGACGATGACACGAATAACCTCCGGCCAAACCACCACCTAGAACGTGTCACACCAGTCAAAATCTAAATCGCATTCTGCGTGGATTTGACTGCTGCGATTCACCAAGAATATTCCTCCATATACGAATCTGGGGCATCCATGCTGACCACGTGGCATGCTCATCTTGATCTCATTGGCCATGACTAACCACGTGGCAATGGGTTTTTAAATGTATTTTCAGCTCATTTTTGCATTTGTCTTTTTCTTTTTTCTTGTGTTTTTTTTAAAGAATTCACAGGTTCTTTTTATGATGAGAATTTTGACAGTGAAGCGTGGAAACGTTATACTATGTGATTATTTTATGGAACTCTAGTTTATATGTTTATGATTTTCAAGGCGAAATGTTAATTTACGGTTTTCTGGCGTTTGTATGACTAAAAATTACCAATACTAGTATTCGGAAGTCTTGATACTGTATTAAATAAATACTGATTCAAATGACGGGGAATAACACTGTAGTTGAATACATTTTAAAAAAGAATTGACCATTGAATTAATTGGGTTACTTTCAGAAGGAAAAAGAAAGGAGACAAATCTGAGGCACTTATCTGCTTATATTGGTAACTTTTAGGGGTGACACGTGTCATCAAAGTAAGTGGAGAGTTTGACATATAGCTACCTCGTTTGGATTTTTCCCATTTTTATTTTCTTATCTTTGTTATTCTAATTTGGTCTTTCTCTCTTGTCCTTGATTCGGGAAGGTGATGAACTATGTGCAAGTATGAAATTTTATAATGACAAAAGGTAGGGCGTATGTTTCTATCTATTATGTAACACTCTAAAAAACACTTTATGATGAATATGATCATTGTAGTAATTAAGATATATATAATAAAAAGGGATTAAAGGTCATTTATGTAATTGATTAAATAAAATCAATCTTGATCATTGATTTTCTCAATTATCTTTTTTGTCTTTTAATTAGTAAAAATTGAATGATTTTGAATCAATGGGTAGGATTGGTTTTTTTTAATCAAGATAACTAAAGACATTCAAGAAACACGATGATGGACATCGTTTCTCAACAATCCGTTCCTTAAATGTAATCATCTATTTCAATAAAATATGTTAACAAAAATTAGAATTGTTCCAACATTCTATTCCTTAAAACTAGAAACCATTAAAATGAACAGTTTAAAATAATTCTTAAACAATCTACTATATTATAACGTCCTAATTTTTCATAACATATTAATACATAATAATACAAATGACGTCACTCCCGCTGAGTCCCAACATCCCAGTTAAGAAAAAATTACCTAACCAATTTAGGTAGAGAAATAAATAAAATCTTACCGGGGTACACGAGAGAAGAAGATAAGAAAGAAAAAAAAGGGCATTCAGGTCATTTATTTCAACACTATGAAACTTGTCATACCAATTCAACATTCATAATTATCATCTTAAATACATAATAAAGATAGACAATAGATATCATCAGTTATTTTGGGGTCAAAATGATTATTCTATCTTCAAAAGGTTCTAAAACTGCATCCCGACCTTTGGGACGGATATCCCGACTCTATAACGAGTGTTACGACCTTTGGAACGGGCGTTCAGACCTCTGGAACAAGCGTCCTCGCCACTGAAATGAGTTTCTCGGTCTCTGAAATGAGTGTCATACATTCTGTTCAACTTTATCTTTTGACGGATTTAAATCTATAATTTCTTATATACAACTCAAAAAACTATGTTGTAAAATTATACACACACTATACTTCATAATATTTTCAGTGAATTAAAGTTTTCATATTAAAACCTTACCAATAATAACAGTTAATTAGTTCAAGTTTATATTTTTTTTCTAGTTTAGACATTTTGACATTATTTTTTTTTACTAATTTGCTAATAACTCTCTATATATAACTCCAAATAATTATTTATAAACTGTTCTATAAACTAAAATTCCATACCTTTCTAGTGATATAAGGCTTGTTTTATATATTTTACAATATAATTTCATATCAAGCCACAAAGCCATCTCTCTCTGTAAGCAGTTTTTTTATAGATTGATAAATCTGCATATTTTGATTTATATCTTAAAGATTCTTAACTCTGAATTATTATTTAATGATTTTATTAGAAAATAGACATGTGAGAATATAATATATATTAATATCAGAATTTATCAAAGAGTATATAATTTTTCACAAAATTTTTAGTCAAGTTAATCAGTTTCTCTTAATATCGGTGAAGGATCTTCGTCGTACTCGTTTTATCACCTAACATCTCATATTCTCCTTAAACTTCTTCTTCTCCTTTTCTTTTGCTTAACTCTAATGTAAGAGTGCTTTGTTTTGTGTTTATAAGAAATTTTCAAGAAGAAGAGAGCTTATATTTATAAAACAATAAATCAATTAAAATAGTTTAATTGAAAAATTAGTGGATAATTAATTTAATTTAGGTGGAGTAGAAATTGACATAAAGAAAAAATAAGTGCCAAAATTAGATTTAGGTCATTTTCGTATACATACGATATTTTTGTATAAATATCATAGTTCCTCGTATTTGCGTGTTAGGGTTGTATTTCATCAATATTTTGTATTTTTCTCTATTATATAGTTAAACAAGTCTTTTAATCCCGCAAAATAAATTATAACGTACGATAATTTACTAATCACATTAATTATCGTGAAACTAAATTTTATGGATTTTTTTGGGTCGTTACATATATCATTTTCGAACGCACGTATAACCGGTGATTATCAAATTTTAAAAACACAATGTAAACGTGTAGATGACAATATCCATTTGCATAGTTAATAATAAATAATATCGATTATCTTGGTTTTTTAGAGTGGCTTTAGTCAAGATGACTAAAGACACTTTAACCCTTTTTTTCTCTATATATATTTTTATGGAAATGTGCGGCTAACTTAAAATCGGTCAACATAACTGATTTAAAATCATTGTTATAGAATCTTCCCACGAATCTTTTTATTTATGATATGAAATTAGTCAAGTCTTACAAGGCAATTGTTGCAAACTCTCCATAGGAACATTCTGATTTTCGGCGGGACTTGAATACTCCATAGCTTCTTCCATCCCCTATCCTCGTTCGAGCTGGGCGCCACTTCCGCAAATCTGAAGTGAAATGCAACTTTATATGCACTGCTTACAGTAAAGTTACCCGATGGCGGTAGGCACCATGTGACATGATCATCCCCTACTTGACAACCCAAAAGGAAGCTTCAGTATCTCTTATGCAATTTCTTGAGGGAACAGGCTATCAACCGTATCTCTTCGCCAGCTTCAAGTCAACGGATCGATGAGTACATCAACTGTTATGCCATGAAGGAGATTTTGCGTCAATGGAACACGGGCATAAGGCAAACTCGGTACCCATGGTTAAGGTCAATGATTTATATATGTATAACAATGATTTATCTCTTTCTTTTTTTCTTATATGTTGAACATAAACCTAAATGTAAATCTATTCTATCACTGTTAGTTAGAATTAAGGTCAATTGCACTAATGCAACCGTAAGCTCATCGTAATCTCATTATTGATGAAAACGAGTTTTTCTTTGTTAACTTTATTTTTACAATCCGAGTTTTACGTAAATGGACTTGCTTCATGGTGCTGTGGATGTGAAAGTTCTTGTTTCTTTGTCCAAACTTATGAGAATGGAGAAAATGCAGCGGGGTGGCATAGATTTAAGCAGAAGTTGCAAACGTCCAAAAGAAGAATTAGAATTTTGAGTCATATTCTGAAATTTCTTATGTATATGGTCTACGAAGAAAATGACCCGAAAAGCTAAGTTATATTCTACGACTTTAATTGGGATATTTGATAAGAGTCATGATATTTAGATTAACACGTATATATATGTTGATTCGACGACATAGTCCACGAACATCAAGTTCGTGTACGGTGTCGTGTATGGTGATGGGCAAGGACCATAACGCTTCATCATTGTAAAAACAACTAAATATTACTTTTATGAGATAAGATCCGATGAGAAAGAGATATTGTAATACCGCAAGAAAAAGTTTAAAGATTTGATACAAATTATGTAATATTTGAAAGGTTTGGCTTAAAGGATGCAATTTTATCTTTATTGTGGGCAACAACGAGATCCTGCATGTCTAGTTACTGCAGATACTTTTGAGGATACTGCTTCACTTCATAATGTAAAGGCTGAGAAAGATAAATTATTTTAGCTGATTAGTACTCCCTCCGTTGCATCACATGTACACGTGGGTAATTTTTTTTTAAAGTTATGATTCGTACAAGGAACACTGAAATAATGATTTTTTTTAAGTTTATCTTAAAAAATCAAAGATATTTCAACTAGCTTACTATATAACCCCATCATAATCATGCTTAAGCTAATCCACAAACCCAAAACTAAACACAAGAAAACAAAAGTCAATATTAAATCAACAACGACCCTTGCCTCACCTCACTACACGACAAAAATCCCATCAAGCATAAATTCTCCGATCCTCTCATTTCTCACATTTCAGACCCTCTCAACATTTCTTGCTACCAAAAGATACAAACGAGATAGCAAAAATATTCATCAAAACAGAACACTGATAATATTCAGCTTAGCTTAAATTCTTGTTTCATGGAAGGAAAGCGAGGCGGCGGGTCTAATTTGCCGCCTGGGTTTAGGTTTCATCCGACCGACGAGGAGTTGATCGTCCACTATCTTAAGAACCAAGCCATGTCACGGCCGTGCCCTGTTGCTATAATCCCTGAAGTGGACTTGTACAAGTTTGATCCTTGGGAATTACCCGGTAAGGAATTCATTTTATCGAACACCTTATGTGCGTCGTGTTTTGGGCCGTGGATTGGGAGACTAATGGTTTTTGAGGTTGGTTGTGTAGATAAGGCGGAGTTCGGGGAGAACGAGTGGTACTTCTTCAGTCCGAGGGATAGGAAGTACCCAAATGGGGTTCGGCCTAACAGGGCGACTCGTTCGGGGTATTGGAAGGCCACGGGGACCGATAAGGCGATTTACAGTGGTTCGAAGTATGTTGGGATCAAGAAAGCTCTTGTTTTCTATCAGGGTAGACCTCCTAGGGGGAATAAGAGTGACTGGATCATGCACGAGTATCGCTTGAGCGACTCCAGTGCGACGCCTGTTAAACAACGTGGCTCGTCTATGCGGGTAAGCTAACAAATCCTGTCACAAACATTAATGTACGATGTTACGATTCATCGAGTTAATGTTATAGGATCTGAATTGTGTTCTTTTCATGATTTAAGTACTTTGACAAATGAATATGATGAGAATTGCTATTGTTGCAGTTGGACGATTGGGTGCTATGTAGGATATACAAGAAGAAGCATGTAGGAAGAACACAGGACCCGAAAGACGAGGAGGACGCCGCCTCACAAGAGGTGCAATCACCGACCATGATACCGACCCCAAATGGCGGAGCAACTACTAGCCAAGAACTTCATAGCCAAGATCAAGATCATCAGCGGCAGGTCCTGAAGTTTCCGCGGACAGTGTCCCTTACACATTTGCTAGACATGGATTATTTGGCACCGATTTCTCACCTGCTGAACGAAAGCAATCCGTTCAGCTCAGCTTTCGAGTTCCAAACCAACAATTTTAGTCAGGGCAGAATTGACGGGAATGGGACGGAGAAGTTGCAGTTCAATGATGGTTCTTATATGCAGTATGGTGCATTGAGCCAGAGCAGTGGAATGTATGCTAATCCATTGTTGAAATTCGCATGATCGATCATAGATGAGAGATAGGAGATAGACTACTTTGTTTCTCATGATCGGATTCTTTGAAGGTTTGTAGCATATAGTAATTTGTAGATTATCAAATAGGATTGTATCAAAAGTTGGTTGATTAATGGAGTAGAAAAATTGAATAGATATTTGCTTTTACAATTGTTCAACACATTGGGTTCAACATATGTCATCGTGAGAATTTGCTTGTAATTATTGGTGTCACTAAATTTTCTTAGAAAGAGCAACAGCAGGTTCAGTGAAGAATGCTCTGTTCTTGGAGAACAGAGTAATGAAAATCGTTTTGAAACGTGTTGGCATATGTCAATGTAACAGGATGGTTTAAACATTTAGACCAATACAGACTTCGATGAAACAGAACATATCTATATCACATATATGTCATAGTATTTACATATTTTTATGTCATATGACTCAACAAACAATAGTCTGACTCGAAGATTTTATTTTATAAATTTATCAAATTTAAATCATCTTTTCATGTTAGATTCAATCACATGCTCCTAACAAGTGTAATCCTCGTATTGAGTATGGACGACAATTATTGATGACAAATTAGTGAAGGTCACTTCAAATCATAATGTCACTTGTGCCTAGGCTCCTTTCACCATATCTTGATAAGTATTTTTAAAATCAAAGTACATTTTTTTTTTTGTACATATATAAAAAATAGAAGGAAGCCCGATTGCTGATCTCACTTGATCAGTTACCAAAGCAAGGAAAATGACAAATAAAACAACAAAATGATTGCTTTCATAAAAAAATTGGAGCTGTTGTGTTGGATAAGATGAACTGGTTCGACGATCCCAAGTAGCAATGTACCCCAACGTCTTTTTGCATGATATTGACCCTTTTCTGGTCGTTTTCTAATTTTTAAACTATTGGATTTTATTTTTTCATATTTTCATTTTGTTGAAAAAGTGGGATGTTAGATTGGTCAAAGAAGATTTCCATGTGTAGACAAATTAAATTTCGTGTGGAAACATCAAGAGCCTTTGCGTTCCCCTAAGTTTGATAACGACTTGGGTCGCGTTTCATTCGCAGCATTTGTGCATTTTTTTTTGGCATCTAAATGTTTCAAATATTTTTAATCAAATATAATTCAACGTAAATCCCAATTCAAATATTTAATTAAAAATATTTGAACGGCGATTTTACGAAGAACTTATCCAGTTGCTAGCGAGGAGCTGGTTTAAGCAAAACGAATCCCATAGGGCGTAGTGTAGCGGTCACGGGTGACGTCAAAGGGGAGCTTACTTGATGTTCGAAAGCGAAATCAGATAGACAAAAAGTTCTGTGATTCGCTATTTGCACGACAAAAAATAAAAAAAATAAAAAAAGTACAGAGTTTTGGTCCCGTTTGAGTTCTGTAATTAATGATCGTGGTGATCGATATGGTCCTCGAATATGGATGTTCCATGTTCATACTGACCCTCTCCGTCCAGCCACGTACCCCTAATTTTATCTCATTTTGATCACGTTTTGTCAATGGTTTGATGAATTTATTATCAAAATGACATGGTGGATTGCCCACCACCGCAGCCCAAACGAGCCTTTTTGGACTAGCGGGCTAGGGGGTCCAATATCTTGCTTAAATGCCAAACAAACATACAAACAACGAACAAAATTTGTTATTTTGAAATCAAAATTGATATTGTCGAGATAAATAATTCATGAAAATTTTTGGGATAAAAATATCCTTGTCTTATATAAAGCGTTGGTAATATCATTTTTTACAATTCCCATAAAAATGATGAAATTTTTGAAAAAAAAGAACATGACAATTTAAACGAGGAAATCGATATTTTCAAGATATTTTTTTTATATTGTTGACATGTCTTGTGAGAAAGAATAATTTACTCAAAAACACAATATCGAAACTATAGAACTCTGCAAAAACTAAAAACATTCATAACATATGGTTTAAGACGACTCAAAAGTATCAAACGGGAAAGATCATGATCATGATCATGATCGGCGCTTTAAGCTCTCGTTTAAGCACTAAGCAGAAGTGTTAAGATCATCACGATGCTTATCATCTGACACAATGATCTTTGATCAAATGTTAGAAGGGATTTTACCTTGTGGATTGAAAGATCAAAGTGGCATTGTCGTGTTTACTCCTGTAAGAATGTGATATAACGTCATCTCAATCATCACACCGACGTAAAACAGACGAAGACCAACCGAGAGTATTCTCTTCGAATCCGAAGACCGAAACCAATAATCGTATGCATGAGACAAAAACCAATGGGCAATGACATTTTGGTCTTCATCTATGCCTTTTTCGATAAGTCTGAACTACCAATTCATATAATTAGTTGAATTAGTCAGACGACGGTGAAAAAAAATCCAAGATATGATGTTTACACTTGTGAATACATTACAGGATATGCTTGGAGCAAAAATTTGAGATTTTGACAGCTCTAGTGTTTTCTTGTCTATGGTGAGGATTCTGGGCAAAATGCATGGCAATATTACATTGGTTACATGCTTGACTTCTTTTTTCGTATATTTCCAGTTTAATGCTGATATGTTCTTTTTGATGTTTGATCATTTTGACGAGACTACTTGTTTGACAGCTGTGGTCATAAAGATCGAGCCAAATGGCGCGTTTTGATTTCTTTTTGAAAGGGATGCATATTTGGTAGAGGTCAATTCCGTATTTATCTGTGTATGGCTCATCAAGGTTGATAATGCCAAGCTCCTATATGAAATTGGCATGTCAATTTAGAATAATGTTTATAATTTCAATAAATTTCAAGATTAATTTTATCAGATTAATTTTTGAGTTAACCTATATACATATCATTTCTAATCAAAACACAATCGATTGATGTGTTATTATCATGGCAGATTTCCTCTTTAATTGTGTGACAAGTGATGTTGTATATACATATATATGTTGTCTAAGGAGTAATAAATAATACATCACCACAAACGGTTGGATAACAAATGAATCGTTTGTTTTTTCTTAGATATTTAAGATTTGATTTATGAGCTTTTCAATACTTATAATGTAATAATTATATTATTCCTCATTTTTTAGTTTTTGTTCATATTGGGATATTTCTTTAAAAAAAAAACAAAACAAAGTGTAAAAAGAATAAGTATAAAGAAAATCAATAATATAAAGAAAAAATTTAGTTGTATCTATTGTGGCTCATTGGGCCTAACTTTACCTATGGCATATCACCGATAAGGGCTTAAGAACGCATACTTTTAGGGATCTTTAAAACAGCATAAACGACTAAAAGTGTACCAAATATGCTGACAAATAAAGAAGGCCGAACTCATTACCCTCCGATCACAGCCCGCGGCCCAATCCATCATGTCCCCCAAAATCATCTCAGTTCTCAACCCAACAGCCAACAGGGTTTTTCTCATCTCCGATCTCCGAGGTTTACACCAGCTCACCCCCAAAAATCTCACACAAACACAAGACAAAGCCCCAAATCACCGCCTCGCTCGTATTTCCCCCGCCGCCGTCTCCGCCGCGGTTCCTCGTCGGCTGATTCCTTCGATCTTCCGATCACAATTCCAGTATAGTTTCTAACTCCGAATCCTCTTGCGCCTTTTCAATAATTTTTCTGCATTGACCGATGAGCAATTCTAGGGTTTTGGATTCTGAATTTGTCGATTTCTTGATATTTTTCCTCGTGTTTTGATCTTTGCGCCTTATCGTGATTTCTTGTGAATATTGACTCTGATGTATGGTAGGTTCGGGGGAATGTGGGATGGTGGGGTTTGATTAATTGGTTAAATTTGGGAGGTTTCAGTGTCTTGCGGGCAATTACAGTGGTCGATTTTATGTTTATAGTGAATTGAGGTGATATGAGGCTGAATATGGCCATGGTAGATTGTTTATTTTTTTCGTTTTCTTTCGAGTTATTGAAGTGAACTGTTCAAGTATGAAGTTGATAATTAGGGGTTGTTTCAGTGAAAAGTTTTTTTAAATTAGTATTATTTTTAACTTGGTGCAGTGGGTAGAAGTGAGAAATTCCATGGAGTTTTGATTTTTTTGGGGAATTTATCGGTGCATCTCAGGCTAGTGATGGAGTTGAATTAGGGTTTCTTTGGTTGGGGTTTTTCGTGTGTGTTCTTTAAGATGGTTCAGATTCTTAAGAAGATTCATTTTTTAGATGAAATGAGAGAAAGTGTAGGATCCATTGTAAATTCTTGTTCACTTGGTACTAAATATAACCGGACAAAATAAGTTTACAGTTGTAGGTGGATCTTCTGTTCTACCAATTGATTACTAAATCAGCTTTAGTTCTTTTTTCTCTGTCATATTATACATTTTTGTAATAACATTCATATATATGGCTAACCGTGTTCCATTTACAGAGTCGATGTAGTCCTTGAATTATCTCTTTCTTGCATGCTTATTCTGTGCAATCCTGTGATTTGTGTGATTGCTGTTTGTAGTGTAAAAAAAAAAAAATCAATTTAGTATAGTGTACGAGTATTTGATGTGATTTGGATGTTTTGAATCTGATTTGATTGTCTTGACAGGTATGTATCCCTCTAGAGGGAATAACTCTTATTCACAACAACAGTCATATGCTGCACAGTCTTCTTACAGCCACAATGTAAGCACTTTTTTCCTTCCCTGTTTTTAGTTTCCTTTAGCTTTACTATTCCTGTGAACCATCTTTGTCCAGTCATCTAAATTCTTAAGCATGTTTTTGTCTCTACTTGTATTTACATGTATGCACGATCTAAATCCCCCCTTTTGTTTCTTTACAGCCGGCATCTGCTTATCCTGGGAGTTCTGGAGCTCCTGAGGGTGGCTCGCAGTTAAATATTGCTTCTCGGCATCCCTCAATTCTAGGAGGTCGATATGAGGCAGATATTGGAGCCTATCGAGCTCCTAGTTCAGCATCTAATTATGGCGGACAATATAGTTCGCTATATGCTTCAGCTTCCGTAAGCACTGCCCACCAAGTCTCTAGACATTTACTAACCGATATTGACATTTTGTTGGTAGAGTGAGTCTTGTATTCCCGGCATGGCCACTTGGCCAGTGAAGGAATAAAATTGTTTGCTGGTATTGCTGCCAAACATATCTTCTTGGCATGCTTTTTATAGGCCACCTTAATGTAAGGTAGATATGCATCATCTCTTTTCGGTGTTAGAATCTGATATTCAATCTTCTTACAGGTTACAGCTCATACTGCGAAAATATATTAGATTGTCTATGTACATCCCTTAATAAACGAAATGCAAATTTCATTCGTTAAGTGTTTCTTAATACTACTCCCTTCGTTCAGAGAAAAGTGTTGCACATTGACTTGGACCACATTTTAATGGTTATGTTGACTATGTTGCAATTTGCAATTTACCTCATTGTCCTTGTAGTTTTGTGAGAGGGAGGAGTGTGAAAAAGAAAAAAAGAAGAAAAAATAGTGAGATGAATTGAGCTGATACAAAGTAAAAAGTAGGGTGTTGGTAGTTTTATAGGAAACGGTTTCTAAATATAGAAGTGCGGTAATTTTTGTGGGACACCAAATTAGGCAAGTGCTGCGTTTTTTCGCGGGACAAAGGGAGTATTATTTTAACGTGTATGCTCTATAGATCTTGAAGTTGTCAAGATCTGAGTTTAACGGTGTCACTCTTGTTTGTATCCACTGTTTGCTTTCAGCAGATTAGTACTGTAGTCCGTTGTCTGCTTAATGGATAGATTTTAGGTGAAGTTTGTTCTGCTACTACTGTAAGTCTTACTTTTACTTCTTCCCTCAAGCATACATTTTACTTACATCTGGCTATATCTGCTACTTTGTACAGACGTCTGCAATTGCTGCCAAAACAGCGGGGCCTTCTGGCTTGGATGCTCGTGGTGTATACATCTCTGCAAGACCAGAGTCACCAAAATATACACCTGCTGAGTGTGCTGTGTCTTCTAGTCATGGATATGGTCAAAATTCGGAGCGATTATTAGTAGAGAAGCTTCCTGAGTATCTACCTGTAGAGCGAAGACAATATGGGGAGCGGCAGAGTGTGTATCTAGGGAGAGATTTGCCAGCCGAGATAGCCGGTAGATATGCAGATTCCATTAGTCATTCTCACCAACATCAGGTTTGATTTTATTATCATATGAACCCTGCTATCTCAGCGGATAATTTTATTGGCCGTGCTGTTTCTCTGAGTTTTGTGAGCTGTGTTGTTTCTCTGACAGCCTAATCTGTATGATCGCATCGATCAGTCGGTTGTGCGCCAGGACCAAATACTGAAAAATCAGTCACTGCAAACTACTTCCCATCATGGTCTTGTCAGGTACTTGGTAGATATTTGCTCTTACTGATGTACTTCACAAATCTTTGCAATGTGTTCCAATGAATGACTAAATTGTATATCTATTTGGCGATGTCGACTATTGACTCCCAGCTGCGTTCCACGATTGTTCATTTTTTTTTCAATTATAATGACCTGGTTTTAATCGTGCTCTCCTGTGGGGGAACTAAGACAAAAACATTATTATTTCTTTGTAAAACTAAGGGGCCACATTTCTGGCAGACAAGCTGACTATCTTGCAGCAAGGACTGGTACCCTTCGCGCAAAAGTGCAGGAACTTGAACCTTATGGTGGCAGAGTGGATGCTGATCCACGTGGCTTGTCATTGGGCGGGCGTGCTTCACTTGGTGGACAAAATGCACCTTCAATCTTTGGTGCTGCACCCCAGAGAAATGTGGATGACCTGATATGTGCGCAAACTACTTCCAACCCTGGTTATGGAGTTAGTTTGCCTCCTGGAAGAGACTATAGTTCAAGGAAAGGGCTTCAAGATTCAACTCTTGATCTGGACTACACAGGCAGCATATCGGCACATAGCTTACGTCCAAAAATTGAAGACCTAAAGTATGAGAGGGGCGCATACTCTGAATCACGGGAAGATGAGCGTCAAAAGGAACGTCTACGTGAGAGAGAAAAGGAAAGAGAACGAGAACGTGAACGAGAATGCGAACGAGAACGCGAACGACAACGAGACAAAGATAGAGAGAGAGAAAGAGAAAGGGAACGACAAAAGTGCGAACGAGAAAAAGACAAGGAAAGTGAACGCGAAAGGGACAGAGAACGTGAAAGGAAGCGTGCTTTGGAATTGCGGGAGGAGCGAGAACGGGAACGCAAGCGAGGACTCGAAACACGACGTGAGCAAAGTCCTAGAGTCTCCAAGGATCGCCATACTTCTGTCACAAAGGATGGGAAACTGACACGCCAAGATTCTCCTCGTCGTGAAGCTTCGCATAGGTGGAATTTGATGTTTATTCTTTTGCCATGATCTAGTTCTGTGAATTCTAGCAGCCTTCTTAACTAACTTCATGTTCTACCATGCTGAAGGCGTCATTCACCTGTTAAAGAAAAGAGGAGAGATTATTACTGCAAGGTAAAGCCACAATGCAAGGGATTCGAATTCCTTAAGAAAGTGAAAATCTTTAATATCCTCAGAATATGGATCTTCTTGCCTGGGAAATTCAGACCTGATGCTGCTATCATGGTTTTGTTGAGGGCGTGCTTCTAGTTGATCCCTTCCGTTCAACTTTCCTCCTCTTAGAAGTTTTTCTATGAGAAACTCTGTTATCACTTGTCATTTGCTTCATTTCCTTGCCTTCCAGCTTTTGCTTTCACGGTCTGCTTTCAAGCTTCACTTTAAATTCCCTCCCTTTTGTATCGTATCATCCTTCTGAAGTTCTACTCCAATCATCTTTTTTTCGTGTTGCTTGAATTCTCGAACCCCATGAGCTACATTATATATGCATACCGTGTTTGTATGGAGAACTTCCATTGGCTCTTGGTCATTTTCTTCTTGTAGAATGATCTTACATGCACCAGGTTTGAGCGTGTTGTGATGGCTGAGCTGCCCTGATAGAAGTATTGCTCATATAAAATGTCATATGTAGGAAAGTCCTGTATTTTATTTTGGCATGTTGGAAGTCCTTTTATATTATTTTGGCACATAGATAAGGAGAGCTTCCTTTTGGCAGGTGCACGCATCCAGTTTGGTCGTTTCAGAAAGAGATTATCTCTCCCTGGACAAACGTTACCCAAGGCTTTATGTTTCTCCTGACTTCTGCAAGGTTTGTTGAATTTATTCCCCTTGACGTGATCTAATTTCAAATACTTAAATGTTGAATTTATTTACTCTAATTCTTCTATGCTCGCTTCCTGTTTTAGCTCCTCGTTAACTGGCCCAAGGGAGAACTCACGCTTTCTATGCACACTCCTGTCAGGTAAGTAGCTCTTTGGATGCTGTTGTGGTTCTTGAATTCCTAGCAACAACTATGGCATGTGTATATCTGTTGTCATCTTATAATCATCCAATAGGGTGTTATGAGTATACCAAGAATATAACTAGGGGTAAGAGGGACACTTTATAAAACGACCATCTTCAATAATTTGTTCTCTGGAAATGCATAGCCTTGATTTCTTTTGTTCATGTTCTTGGTTGCTTGGAATAGTTTTGAGCATGATTTCATTGAGGAAGGAGGAGTTGAGAAAAAAGATGAATCCATAAAGCCTGTAGACATGGAAACTGTGAAGCATACAAGCGTTGTCTGGAATGCAAAGGTAATATTGCTGCCTCATTTTTTTAATAGAATATTGCCTCATTTTTTGTTTCAGACGGTTTTAGGTATCTCTTAAATATATTCAACTGAATCAACTCTACCAAGATAATTTTTCTCTCAAAGATGGATTTTTGTTTTGTGATTCACTGCTTCAACTCCTTAAATCTGCATTCAGTTTGAGAACAAATTGTGCTGGTGCCTTGACATTTATACGTGGTAGCTCTGATTACTCCGTAGTCTGTACTTAAAGTCATTCTTTAAGGTGGTTGTCTATTGCCCACAGACTATGGCCTGTGTGACTCCAGGTAGGAGCAAGGTCATGTGTTTCCATTACTATTCAAATGTATGCAAAAAATATCAGCTGATGATTGACGTTTTGTTAATGTTTTCTCAGATGATCTTGATGAGTGGACTCAGCAGGAGTGCTCTGGAGGAACTATCTTCTGATAAAGTCCGTGACGATCGTATACCACACATATGTAGTTTCCTAAGGTTTGCTGTTCTTAGAAAAGAACGTGCCTTCATGGCAATTGGAGGCCCATGGGATCCCGTAGATGGTGGAGATCCAGCTGTTGATGATTCTTCTTTGGTTCGCACCGTCATTAGGTATGCTCCTACAACTGCATGAGCTTTAGTGGTGTCTATGATGGTTTAATGAAGCTTAATGGGGCTGGTTTTCACGATGCAGGCATGCTAAAGATGTCACCCAACTTGATCTTCAAAACTGCAAACACTGGAATCGTTTCCTTGAGGTATGAGTTGTTTAGATAATACAGTACCTTAAACTTGACGATAATTGATTTTGAACGTTGGCTCTCCTCCAACCATATGTTTTAATCATATTAGGGCATGTTGGAGGCTTATTGAAAATATATATCTATGGACTGCATACATGCTTCCGTTTACGCAAATTGTATGCCCTTAACCAATTAGTAATGTAGGGTGGTCAGACTCCCTGGGTACTACTTTAAAATATTTTGAACAATTCAAAACCCGTTGTGAGACTTGAATGAGCCAGACTTATGCACCATAATTTCATATTGTCACCTCAAAATTCAGAAGTGCATTTTTGCAGTTTGTCATGTAACTCTATGAAAGACCGATTTACAAACCTTCCTCATTGTGAATATCAAAGAGAAAGCCAATGTGCCAGTGCTAGCATTTTGTAAAACTCTGACCATTTTGTTCTCAAACTTTTGATTGGTCCTACAGATACATTATGATCGAATTGGCGAGGATGGACTATTTAGTCATAAGGAGGTTACTGTCCTATTTGTTCCTGACCTGTCAAATTGTCTTCCTTCACTTGATGCGTGGAAA
>LIEC01011586.1:0-39971 GCA_001925005.1 Drosera capensis
TTCACTCTAGCAGGGGGAGCTATTTCATGGCAATCCAAATTACAGAAGTGTGTAGCTTTATCCACAACAGAAGCTGAGTACATTGCCGCAACAGAAGCCGGTAAAGAGATGTTATGGATAAAGAGATTCCTTCAAGAACTGGATATCAGTCAGCCTGAATATCAAGTACATTGTGACAGTCAAAGTGCCCTGGACTTGAGCAAGAATGCAATGTACCATTCTCGCACAAAGCATATCGACGTTCGTTATCATTGGATACGTGAAGTCATGGAGCAGCAGCAGTTGACACTAGTGAAGATCCCTACAAAAGAAAACCCGGCAGACATGCTGACGAAGGTAGTTACACGAGACAAGATTCAGCTATGTGCTGACATAGCTGGAATGGAGGCTAACTAATCAAAAAAAATATATTGATGTGGCTGGAGGGGGAGAATTGATAGGTGCAGCCAAATGCTTGGCCGGTGCATGTGTGAACAATGGCCGGTGAACATGTGGCCGGTGAACATGTGAATAGTGGCCGGTGAAAACCAAAAACACGTTTTTAGTTCTTTCACATTTCCTACCTTCATCACTATAAAAGGGGAAGGGGTTGAGCCTGAAAAATTATCCCATCCTCCAGAAGCAAAGGGATCAAACACAATACAAAGTGTCTACCTCCGATGATTGCATCGGTTTAGGAAGTTTTTGAGGGATTTGTAAAATCTCAATTCTATTCATCAATAGAATACTTTTCTTCCTTTATTTGTGATCAAAATTCTTAACACATTGGTCGGTTGTTTTCATTTCATGCCTCTTCTTGTACTCCTTCGTCGATATCCACATAATTGGAGTTAATTTATGGCTCCATTTAACAGCAGCACGTATTCTTTTACTCTTCTAGAATGCGAAAAAAACCACCGCATCACAAGTGTTATAATCATATCATATATCTCGACGTGTTTAAACATGACAGTATGCCCAGAGGGTGCACCTTAAACATCTTTTCTCAATGACATTGCTAGGAAGAGAGACGATAATGGAAATCCGAACAGAAGATGCATCCAATTAGCAATAACATTGCAGATTCATTGGCGTCTCCTTAGAAACTAAATTATCATCACAACTGAAACTTGAGATAGAACAGAATGCCGCCCCCCAATTTGTAGCCTAGACCAGCGGGCAGTTGGTATCCAGATTCAGAGACGGATAGCTGGGACGACCAAATGATCTCTTCTCGTTACTTCGCAGTTGCTTGTTTCCACTGCAACACTGTTAGACCATAGAAGAATCCAAGGGAAAGGGCGTCATCACATGCTCACAGCATTCCAAGATGCCAGTCTCACTTTCTGCAGTGTTGATGAACACGAACCTTAGTCATGATTCGAAAGAATATTGTTATCATTCTATTCTCAATCTTTTGGATGGCCCTTGATCGATTATGGGATCGACGACTGGGATCTGAAGTTCTGTTCCCCGCTGAGTTTCCGGCCCATTTTCAGCATCGGAAGGGTGTGGTGGAATATAGCCCTCTGGAAACGGCGGTGGTGGAGGGGCCGGCCCCAACTGCAGTTTCAAGAACAATATCTTCGTCATCTTGGAACTTAGCAACAACTACGTACTATTTGTACATATATTATGTACTTAGACGCAATTAACCATGACTTTAATCCATGATGGGTAAAAATTATCGCAGTTTGGAACCTGGTACACAAAGAGCTTTAAGCTCATCAAAAGCGAAAAAGAGCCAACCGTGAGTTACCTTTCGTTGCAATGATGCAAGAATGTGATCCAATCCCTTAACTTCCTTCAGGTCAATGGCCTCTTTGCTGGCCTTCACATCTGCAGCTGCACCGTCGCTTTCACCTTCAACTGCAACAAATGAGAATCTACAATTAGTAACAGCATTTTTCATGCATATTGTGGAATGAGAATCGACTTGATGACTCAACTGTGATGATGCACAGTGGTTGTGATGACTCAACTGAACCGAAATGCCAGTTTTTCGTACTGAAATACCGAAGGACGAATATCAAAAATTTGGAACGGGACGAGACAATATTTTTCATAACCAAAATTGTTGAGATGGGACGGAAAATAATCAAGTGCCGGATTGAGCTGGACCATGCACACCCCTAATTATGACAATAATAGAAAATAAGAGTTGTTTCTTCTTCTTCTTCGATGTTTAGGAATTAAAAAAAGAAAAAAAGAAGATTCCTAATGATAAATAGGAGTAAAATATCTAGGGCAACTTTCATATGCATTTTGGTAACCAAAATATTTACACGAACTCTTTGATATCTATTTTGAATTTTTGCATTTCAATACCCTTTTTCAATGAAATGACTACTATATCCTTCATCAATTCTTTACGACAAATTGAGTAAAAATCCTCTGTCCATGTTTTCAACACATTTCACTCCCTTATATCTTTAAAACCACCATTCACTCCCTATTATTATTTTAATTTATAATTCACCAACATGAGATACCATTCTGTAACGTCCCGGCTAACCCGGATACTCGGGTCCAACACGCGGGTCGTCACCAATTTCAGTATGGTTTGTCCTCATTTGCACACATCTTGAGAAACTTCCCAGGAGGTCATCCATCCCAACATTACTCCACGTCAAGCACGCTTAACTGTGGAGTTTTAATGTGATGAACTACTGAAAAGAAAGGTGCATCTTGTTAGTATAGGTAGTACTATCAATCCATTTAAGCATTTCCTTGGGGTATTACATACACCCCCATTTCAAGAACGCAACGTCCTCGTTGCGACTCCAGGCACGATACACACACAAGCCCCAGAACCCTCCCCCGCTAGGCGGCTGACCCGGGACATCGAATCTAGCATGCGGTCGTAGAGTTGCTCTGATACCATTCTGTATCCATACCACATTCAATGATGTATGTTGTGTTTCAATTCCACCAATCCCCTGACAGCTTGCATTGTCTTCAATTGCATTTTGTTTTATCATATAACTCGAATCCCATTTGTACCGAGTTGAGCTCAAATTGGAGGTAATTCTTGTTGATTTCTTATGGAGAGTGAAGAATCTCCTCAACCACTCGACATTGAGCTCGTTGCTCTTTGTAAGTTTGAAAATGAGTGTCACTCCTTTTCTATCTAAAAAAATCAATGTCGTTATTAGATATACATGAAGAACTCAAGAAGAAATTCCCATAACTTAATCCTCTTTCGATGACATTGAGGTACTTTTCTTCTCAAGTTCAAACCCATGTTACTCTATCCCATGATAGTGATGTGTGAACGTGTGCTATGTTTACACATGTGGAAAGACGAGTATAATTGAAATGGTGGCAATCAAGAAGACAGATCCTGTCCTTATAAGGTTTTCTTTTTTCAGTGTTTAACAAGAAATAAGGTAAAACTCGACTATTTTATGACGGTTTTGTTTGTATCTACTCAGCTAGAAATCTGATTTTTATGTAAGGAATGCAATATATCCTTTGCATTTTATGATATAAAATACCACATTGTCAGTAATGGTTTGAAACTTTCAAATTCATGATATATTTATTGCAATATAGATATTATAAGCTTTTGTAGATGGTAGAACTGATGTGGTGCAAATATTGTAACTCTTCTTTTTATAAGATGACTATAGTATAAAGTGTTTCACATCATCTATAAATTAGGTCAGTATATATTTTGGTAAAGGTAATGCAATTAGAATCTAATGTAGTACTTAAAATGCAATATGTTGTGTATACTAGATACTTTCTAGTAATAATTTATTTTGTATATTTTGAACTGATGCAAATATTTTTCTTTTTAATTTTTTTTCTCAGGTTGTACATGATGATAGTCCAGTTTCATTACTGCTCCAAATAGTGAGAACATTTTTCTCGAGGCTTGGACGATTGTATACTAGGAGTAGGTCAGGTGTTCGTTAACGCCGATGTGTTTCGTGTAGGCCTCAGAAATTATGTTATTTGCGACAAACCGTGATTTTAAGTTTAGAAAAAATGATAACGAGAAGGTAATTGTTGTTTGCGCTGACGAGTCTTGCTTGTGACGTATCTATGTGGCCAAATCCAAAAGATCAAGGGAATTTACTATACGGTGTTGTGATTTGACACATAGATGTGAGGTTGGTTTATCTAGTAGGGGACATCCAAAAACAAAGATGGCCTACATTTCTAATATCGTGAAAAGAATGTTGAGAACGACTCTGAACTATCGGCCTGTTGAGATTGTGTCTGATATTCAACAAAATTATGGAGTTCAGGTTTAATATCATCATGCTTGGTGAGGGAAGAAAGTCGCATTATGAGAAATGCATGGTAAAGCTCGATGGCCTTTTGATCAATTGAGATGACATGGTAGTATCTTGAAGATCACAAATCCAGAAAGTCTAGCGGAGTACGAACTCGAGAGTGGTACATCTTAATTCAAGAAGTTGTTCATTTGTTTTAGAGCGTGCTTGATTGGTTTTGTGTAATACACCAAAATATTTCGTGACAAATTATTATCTCAATAATTAATAAAAATAGTATATTATTGTCATAATTTATTTGACGTATGATGAAAATATACTAATTAAACCCTGTCATATAAATACATGGGGATCTATTTTCAAATCCCCACCGCTTACTTTTTTCCCTTCACTCTCTGAGAATGCCTAACTCTTCCTAACTCTTTCACCTTAACCACTCCACCAATATCACCTGCTCCACCATTTCACTCTTTTCTCCACTTCACTTCTCCCGCATCAATCTCTTCTCCTCTCCTCTTCATTATATATTGGATCCATGGAGAGGAACAAGATGATCAAGCATAGCATCAACATCACACACCTCTCAGTTCAACCCGTCATGTCATCTGTGGAGCTCATCGTTGCTATTGATGATCATGGTAAGTGAGGAGGTGAGGTATTTGATTAGAAATTTCATGAAAAATCATAGAATTTGAGATAAATTCTGATTTTAATATATGTTGAAGCCTTATATGTCTACTTTTTAATGAAGTTGATAGATCGTGATTTAGGTTGTAAAAACTGATTAAAGAATTGACTTTGTCGATTAATCTTAAATTACACAGAAAGAGTTAGAAAACGAGCCTTATATCAATAGAAAGCTCTTGAAGCCTAGTTTTTAGAATAGTTATAAATCTACATTTAGAGTTGTATGCAAGAATTTATGAATTGATTAGTGAAGTAAGGTCAAACTATCTAATCTAGCAAAAAATATAAACTTGAACAAATAAACTGTTATTTTTGGTAAAGTCTCGTGATAAGAAATCTAATTTTATGAAAGGATTATAATGTCTAGTTTATGTTGAATTTTATGAAATAATTTGTGGAGCTGTATACGAGAAGTTATATATTTAAACGCATCGAAGGGTCATGTTATCCGAGAATGAGCAGTTTTGATGACAAATATGTAAAATCATCATGATGGACTATCAAAATAAATATGAAAGACTTTTCTCAAAACTTGACACCACCATATAATGTTACTATGACGGTTTTTCAAGAAGTTCAAACAAATATGTTTAACTCCATAAGGTGTACAATTATTCACAAGGATGTGTATTAATAAGCGATTCTATTATATTATAGGACTCGGAGACGCTACTCGTTGTCACTTAAGAATGAGGTTGAATGTGTGCATGCGATGAACTGTGATAAAAAATAATGTTTAGATTTATTGTGTGTGACGATGCGTATTATTATACCTTGAGTATAATAATATTTATTGGAATCTTTGGACGTAGTCACTAAATATTACTGACGTAAAATACTGACTACAACTGTTGTGTATTATGTGCTAAATTCTGAGTATCGTGTATTGATATAATGGTAAGTATAACAAAGTCTTAAATGAACTTTTGAGTGTAGCAGTGCATGAGACTTGGATTAGGGACCTATCGTGTCATAGTGTCATTGTCTCAGTATGTTTGATATGGAGATCTTGACTGTTATACCATAAAGGGTATGACAGTAGTAAATGTGACACTCTGAGTTTAATATGCTTCTAATAACATATTTGAGACATTTGAGAGATAGAATATGCATGAACGTATAAATGACTGGAGTTAGAGAGGGAGAAATATGTTTGATACGGTGATGTTTCTTTGTTCAATACTTCTTTGGTGATTCTGTGCCGTCTGAGTAATGTGCTTATTGTAATATCCTGAAATAGATGATCTATGCATTTAATCTGTTTTATTTGACTGGTGTGTTGATTCTAGAGTATTGGAACAAAAGATCCAAGTGATCATTCTCTTTTTCTTTTCTTATCTTCTTCTCTCGTGTAATCATATGGGAAGGGGGTTGACACGTTATTGAGCTCCTATTGCTTACGGTTACTATTTTTCTGTGTCTTTCTTATTCTCTTTATTATAGGAGCAAGACATGAAGGAGAAGTATGACCTAAGGTTTTATTCTAAATATAATTTATGTGTGAATGATATTCTGATCTTAGGAAACATTGTGAATTTCGTTGCAAATGTGATATTCTGAGATATGATTGAGTGTATCAAAAGTTTCTAAACTAATGATATATAAGTGAACTTATCTTAATTCTTATGACTAAGCTAGGAAAAATAGTTTTCACCTAAGTGAGGTGTTAGACCAGCGACAGTGACGTCATATGTATCGTTATCAGTAATGGAAAGTTGGGGTGTTACATTTTGTGAGTTGTTACAGACCTGCAAATTTCTTGGATGGAACGTTCATCAAACATAGATATAGAGGTTGTCTTTTAAGTGCTATCGTAAAAGATACAGATGGAGGTCTTTTGTCGATCGTATTTGTTATTGTGAGTGTCGAAAACAACACGAACTGGGAATGGTTTATTCTTATTGTCTGTGGCATCTTATTGACGACTGCAAGAATCAGGTTGAAATCCATCAATTCAGCTCTTAACCTTTGTGCACTTTTAATTTATATATAACATTTGTGCATATCTCAGTTTGTTCTCTTTTGTGCAGGTGATAATAAAGTATCGAGTGTTGAACAAGAACACCCGGATTGGTTGTTTTCAAGAATGCTACAAATGCAATGATGATCGATGAATTTCAGAGTAATATCACCAAGATTATCAATGCGATGTCGCAAGCTCGTCAATTCATTTTTTGATTCTCATCCGGAGTGTTGGTCCAATACTTTGTTCTCTGGTTATCGATGGGGTATTATGATGAACAATTTAGCAGAAAGCTTTAACAATTGGATCCGAGATGCTCGTCACCTATCGATCACAACAATGGTGGATCAATTACGTGTACAAATCACAAAACTCATGTGTGAAAGATTAGAAAAGAGTCTTGAAGGCCCATAGCTACTATGCCCTATACCACAAAAGAAATTGTATGAGGCATATGTGAGAAGTCATGAACTGAGCCTAACTCATGTAAGTTGTACGACGTTTGAGACAATTGATAGAGAAAGAACTCATGCAGTAGATTTTCTTGAAAGAAAATACAGTTGTAGAGTGTGGCAGGTGAGTGGAATTCTTTGTAAACATGCATGTGCTTGTATTGAGGTGAACGGTGAAGCTCTGCATGGTTATTATGAAAACTACTTAACAATCAAGAGTTACATGATTACCTACAAAGGGATCATCAATCCAATGTAATTGGACCTAAACAACAAGATTTCCAACACAATCAGAACCAATTGTTGATTATCCCGTCTAATGTTCCTGCACAATCGAGACGTCGAAGGACAAGAAGAATCCCATCTCAGGTTGTGTTAAGGCCAATCAAATATACGTGTTGCAAAAGATGCGGACATAACAAG
This sequence comes from Drosera capensis, assembly GCA_001925005.1. Lineage (NCBI taxonomy): Eukaryota > Viridiplantae > Streptophyta > Magnoliopsida > Caryophyllales > Droseraceae > Drosera > Drosera capensis. The sequence goes on from LIEC01011586.1 coordinate 7,749, forward strand.
AGAACATGTTAGAATCCTATCGAAGGATAACAACGCTTGGAAACTATTTGAGTAATATCATATTAACAGTTATTGTGATGTAATCGTTGTATCATGAGACTATGTATTATGATCTAGTATGTTGGTTATGAAACTCTGTATTATGACGTATTATGTTCGTTATGACACTTTGAGACTTTGTATTACTGATCTATTATGTTATGTTATGTATAGTATTTATTTGAGACTTTATAGTACAAATCATTTTGATTGTAGCTCACTTTTGAACAGATAGAGTATAGAATTGAAGAAATTACGATCATTTATGTTGGAAGATGCAATTTATGAGGGATCGCAGTCTTAAATATAAGAGCTACAGTATAAATCTATCAGTTTGCATCATGGTTCAAAAAACACTAACAGTATTACATCATACTCAAATACAAACTGAAGTGCATCAAAACTCCTTGCATTATATCCACAACCACAACCACAACCAAACTTGTAAAATGAAAAAAATTACATCATTCAAGAAATAAAGCCAGTACACCTACAATAGCAACGGACATAATGGCCATTTTCAAGAACCCGACGACAGTCTCCGGGGCTTTGACTCCATCAGCTAATGCATTACATCGATAACCAAATTCTGAACAGTAGCAGTTTGGGAATGTGAAGTCGATTCTTTACTGAGCTGGCACCATGATAAAAAGCGGCAATCCTCGCTTTTGAAGTATAGTTTACCTTTAATGCTTTTTTTGACACCAACAATTCGAATTGGGGGAATTTTACGACAACGATAATACTGAGGTCTGTAGGTAACTAATGGATTGGCAGGCTCGTTAGTGCTTGATTGCAATGAGGTGCTAATGACAAAGTTTGATGTGGAATTAGAGAAATCAGGGTGCGATGGAGATTGTGGATTGGATGGAGAAATTTTGGATTAGATGAAAAATTGGGGATTCGATGTGCAATTAGAGAAATTAGGGTTTGATATGGAATTGGGAAGTTTGGTTGATTTAGAGGGCAATTTGGTCCTAAAAACAAGGTGTAGAAGACAATTTGGGCGAAAAACATCTGGATTGATTGGATAATTCGATCCAAAAGGATAAAATAAATATGAAAAAATTTGTGAATTTAACCTGTTTTACAAGATACCAAATGAAAGTTACAGTATACATTTGTTAAACTTACATCTATATGAATAAAGAATATTTTAAGATTTAACGTACATACTTATAAGATATTTGATAAGTTACACGTCATCCTCATATTGGTTGACAAGAACTTTTATTCTATTGCCCATGTAAGTTTTGAAAAAAATCAAATGAATTAACATAAAAAATTCACATGTGTTTGTATTTGGTAAGTTCATGTCACACAATTGTCCATGTAAGTTTTGGGTCATGACCAATTTATCATAGAATGAAGCAAACTCATGTAAGGTTTGTGAGGTGGATCGATTTGTCATGTAAGTTTATGTAAGTACATGTAAGTTAATGAAATCACTTCAATACTATTATCCATGTAAGTGCATGTAAGTACTTAATAATCTCACATCCACATTGATTATCTTCATGGACATTAACCTTGATACTCTTGTCCTAATTTTAACTTCAATACAATAAAACGATTCCTTATAAAGTGAAGCTTGGAAGTATCGGACTAAATCCAGGCTATCGTATACAACTAACATTTTGTTATATGTTTATTATACAATGAAGTATTCAACCAACAATTTACTAGACAATTATTACACAATGCAGTATAAGATAGAATTAAAAGATGACATATATAATAAGATAAAGTACTTAAATAACAAGTTATAGTACACACAAAAAAACTAATAATACATTTTTGAGGTAGTGTAATATAAAGCACCATAAACACATGACTCATGTAATGAGATATAGTGCAAAGTACATTTCATTTTACATCATTTCCCAAAAACAACTACGTCTTCTTGCTTTGAGCACAAAGTAGATAAAAACAACAGTCAATCATAATGTCAAAGCTTCTTCCACATCATTTCAAACCACAAAACAGCTTCTTCCACGATATATCAGAACACATCAAGGCTGATCAACCTTCTGATTTGTCTTTCCAAACACATCAAATGTCCATTAAGAAGGAAAACACGATCTCCATCCTCTTCAAGCCAATATCAGTCGTTCCGGAACGTACCCACAATTGACTCACAAAACATTCGATCCTCATACATAAGAATACATCATAATCCACACCTCCTTCTTGTCGATAGTCTGTCATCTGTTCCAACTCCTACATATTGAACTCAATCCCATAAACCACGCTAATATAACTAAAAATGAATTCCATATGTATAGTCCAAGTTCATAAATAATACAAATTTTGATGCACCACAAAAAATTAAAAATAACATGCTTCACTCAAGTTTAGTAAACAGTGCTCACCACTCACTCTTTGGAGATGGTAGAGAAAGATGAGATCTGACAGGTTAGAGTTATTGTTAGAGGGATAAATTGATCAAGAAAATCATTGTATTTGTAAGGCATTGGGTTTCAAGTCATAGGGTTTTCATTCATTCTCCGGTTCATAGCGAATTGTAATGTTTGATTTTTTTTTTCTTTTCCCATCCACAAGTATAAGAGTCCAATGCCACTTTTCTTGGTCAAGAAGTGCATAAAATATATATCGACAAGATAAAAACGTGTCTTTGTCGACTTGTTCCAGCATTTTCTTCCAAGATGCACTCATCCTATTCAGAAGCGACCCAAGGCTGTTTCTTTTTGGTGCCTTTCTCTTGTCTTTGATGATGTTCACAATATACTCCTTTTAGGAAGAAAATAAATGATGCGTAACTTTGAGATGCTCACGTGTTAAAACAAGAAAAAATGCATCAAATGTTTGAGATGTTCATTATGTTAAAATTATAATAAAAGATTCAAAACTTTGACGGACACATACCACGACCTCTGTTCGTGGTATGTGATTTAAAAGATTCAAAAATGAATTCTCGTCCGTCGCACAATTTCCTTAAATATGAATTGATGGTATCGCCGTTAAGAGACTGTTTGGGATCATTGAACAGCAAGCGAAGGATATCAATTCCTCACATTTTATATCCACCATATTCCCAAACTATTACCCTGATGTATGGATACATATAATGACTACTACCCTGATGTATGGATACATATAATGACTATTACCCTGATGTATGGATACATATAATGACATATTAGTTATCGAGTAAGAAGGGTAACACAAATTCATAATCAAACATAAAGAAATGGTTTGCTTACTTCTAATCAACTTCCTTCATAAAGTGTTACAAAATTGATTGATTGTTTTTTATTTTTGAGAAGAAATTCACCACAAAATAGCTTCTACGGCTCCTCAACGTTTGCTTTTACAGTGTGACTCGATTGAAAGATTGCCTTATCTTTTGATCCTCTCTTTTCTTCAGATGACCCACCATGGTCTCATTGTTTTCATCCAACTTGCTAGATTCCATGTCAACCTTCGAAGAAGTACATTCAAACATCTCAATGGAGAGTTTGTCCTCCTCTTCCCTTTCATAATGTCCTCCATTCTTGTCTCCCTCATCCGCAACATCAATCCTTGAATTTCCCACCTTCTTGTCCCCCTCATCCTCTATCTCAGTCTTCTTCTCTCCCTCATCCTCAGCCTCAACTTTTCTCTCTACCACATCCATTTCCTCAACCTTCTTCTCCTTATCATTATTCTTTAAAGCCATCACCATCTTCTCTGTCTCACTATCACGATCGTCCATATTGGCAAAATCAAAATCCTTAAAACAAATTTTCTTTCTCACTCCATCCATCATCCGTTTCATCCCTTGCACCATCATCTTTCTGTTTCTCCTTTGCACCATCATCCTTTTTATTCTTCTTTGCACCATTTTTGCCCTGTCTTCTTTTCCTTCTTCTTTTTTTTTTTTCTGATTTTTGGCTTTGCTACTTCTGTGAAGCCCTTCTCCAATAAGTCTAGACAGGTTGCCAATTTGATAGCCTGTAAAATTTAAAGCATAAGAAAATAAAACACAATACAGTATACAGAAAAAAACAGTGAAGGCAATAGAATCATATTTGAAATACATAGAAACTTAAATTGCAGTACAACCTAATCTTTTCCTATTCGCTTGGCATTTCGGATCCCAATAATAAGACTTTCTCATCATTAAGATGGAACAAAATGGACAATTTGAGAGACCTTCACATTACCAAGCAGCAGGAGTATGGCCTCACGATTACGTGGTGCCTTTTTCTCTTGCCATTGAAATATCCTTCGGGGTCCGACAAGTTTCAAAGGGGTTCAAGATCGTGCTCTCCAAGTGCTTGTACGCCCACACCTACAATACATATAAACATCCAAAAAAATAAAGTCATATATTACAGGTAGGAAAGAATTAAAATTAAACAATTCACTTGTGTCGTAGGAAACATACAAAAAGAGCAAAGATACAACCGTCTAAATAAGCAGCCTTCATAGCATCCCACTTTTCCCTTTTTACCTTCCTTGGCGGCTTTATTTCCATCGCTTTGAACTTCGGAATAACTTCGATCAAATAATCATACGCGACAGTATCCCAAACGATATGTTATCGACATATGCAAACAGAGATCTATGTGTTTAACTACTCGACTTGGGGAATAGGACACAATTATACACAAGCAACACAAACACTCGAATAGAATCATCCGCTTCCTCATTGTCCTCTGCTATGGAAAGATCAAACATAATCTTACACAACACTTTCCTTTCAGATTTTTTTTCCCAGAATTGTTAAACAATCTCTCAAACGTCGTATTATTACATGCCCCTTGGAAATTGACATGCAATAGAGAATTCCTCAAATCAACAATCGTAGAAATATGTTCCTTGTTGAATGGAACAAAATGATCATCGACCCTAACAACCATACCAGGAGGGTCATGATTACACTTTGTCACAATAGCTTTGAGACGAGGAGAACTTACATAACCTCAGAATGTAAAAAAAATGACCAAAAAGGATGTTTCTCAACTTCATAGGACACAACTTTGACAACACCTTATTCAAATCCAGCATTTTCTTGTAGAAAAAGGAAACAGAACACTGACATTGAAGGTCAAATGGTCTTTGTACCTTCTTCGATGTTGTATTTCCGTCCTTTTGATCTTCTCCCAGTGGTTTGCTTTTGCTCCTCTTAAACACAATTTTGGTTTTGTTTTTGCTCTTCCTCACATGCTCCGATTCTCCTTTCGATGAATTTTTCCCCTCCAATTGCACCGGATTTTTGATTGTGTCATCAAATTGAACCACTTTCTTATTGCCTTTTCGCTTTCTCTCGTTTCTCATGTCGATTGTGTTGATGGTGATGAATGTCTAGTATCGTCATATGTTGTTTGTGAATTCAAATAATTCGTAATCAAGTTTTGACATAATTATATGAATTTTTATTGTGAGATGCTATAAATTATAGTGTATTATATATGACTTGAACTATATACGTGGGATATAAGATGTTGTATACGACATAAATGAAATGTAGTGCACAAAATATACGAAGCAGGGTATAAGAATTGTAGTTTATACTTTATAAACCTTCAGTGCACATGTTGATTCAATAGGTCACATGAGAGAGGAAAACAGCTCACGAATATGATACAATGCATATATTCATGAAGGTTACGATACTTTTTTTTTTTTGCACTTCATATTGCTTTTCTATGTAGTTCATATTCGTTATCTTTATAGTTCATAGTATTTTCTTTACGGTTCATACTGGTCCTCCGATTATATGTGAAGAAGACGCAGGCTTTCTTTATTTTCTTTTTACAAGATAACATTTTTTGCAATTTATTTTTATATTCAGCATACAATAACAAAACTCTCAAGTATGAGTGCCTTTTTCTCGAAATGTATCGGTTTTGATCATAATTGTCACAATCGAATCTGTTCAACCGGTTAAATCATGACTTGGTGCCTTGGTCGGGTCAGTTCGATTGATAACATGGACCTGCAATCCATCCAATCGGGTTCATATAAATCAAGTCTGGGAAAAAAATCCGCTAATTGAACTGGAGGAAAAATATATAAAATTATTAAGAGAAAGCGGTAGAAACGTGGAGGCCGTTCATTCCTTTCAAGAATGAAATGGTCACAACTCTTTTGTTGTTGTTTTTTTCCAAACATTTGACCAAGAGAAAATCATGGGCATAGGGTGAAGAATATGAATGCGTGTCTATGTGTAATTACGAGGGAGTGTTGGAAGGAGTTGTTGTTTTTTTAGGTGGGGCCCACCACTCTGCGGTCTCTAGTTTTGTGCCGTGTAAACCGTTTCTTCATTTTTTTTTCTCAATTATTAAAAGTATTATTTAAAAACATAAAAAGAAGATGCATATAACTTATGTAAAATAAAATTTTTATTTATATAAGACTTATAAATATATATTTCGATCACAAATTTTATATTAAATATACAGATAAATAAAATAATATGAAAACGATGAAATCAACGGTTCGATGGGTTGAACCAATGACCCAATGACCAGTAGCCTTAGTCGGGTCGAGTCTGGGTTTGACAACTATGGTTTTGATAGCTCTGAGTACATACAGATATAGACTTAGATGCTTTTGAGTTTCATTAGCTCCTAGGCTCATCGTATCCTTTGACAATTATCTATTTCTCTCCCACGTTCATTTTGACTTTAATTGCATGGTAGTATCATGAAATAAACATTCGGTGGTGTTCATCGATCAACAATAGTGGTATCATGAATGTACGAAGCAAGTCGTTTTGGGATTCGTTTTGCTTTTGATTCTTAGGACATGCCCAACCTTTAGAGGCGCAATGAGACTGTAAACCCGCGGATCACACCAATTTCATATGTTAAGATACTAATATTGTGTTACATTGAAAACTCATGCATTGTATGGAACACAAGCTAGTTTTCTTGTTATTATTTCAGTATCGGAATAATTTGACCGTGCCGGAAAGTTTTCTTAGTTGCAACCAGGGCCACCATAGAAGAACGAAAGTGATCCATCGGGTGATTGTTCAAACTGATAGTTGTAACAATTCAGTGCAGGAGCGTAAGCCTGAAGAGAACTCTGAGAGACCGGGACTACATTGTATGAGCTATCAATGTACGTCAGGTTGCGCACATAACTCGCTATTCCGTAGCCTTGGCTAGGAAAATAGCCACTTCCCATCTGAGTCAGGGTATGAAATCCATCGCTTCCTGATGAGTCATAAATCTCTCCTCCCCATTCTACAGTGTCCGCGCCTTGCTGTAATGAATTGAAAATGCTGGACGGCCAATATCCTATTGCGGTACCATATATGTAGAGCCAATAATTTCCACTTTGTTGGTCCTATGTACACAAGATATTTGCATAAATTCAGCTCGAGTCAGCAGTAAGTTAAAATCCGCAGGTAAATATATACAGTAACCATATAGGAAGAATTGCAAGGGTCTATGCATTAGAACTTATCGAAGATTGTACAAAATGTCTCCGAAACTGATTTATTAAGTTCATATTTTTATGTTATCAAGACAGTCTATTTCTATCTATGTCTTCTCACGCGCAAGAGTTCAAAGGATATCATTTAACGGAAAAGATATGGACTAGTACCTTTTCTATTTGAAGGACGAACTCATATTGTGCACCCTGGTAAACGGAAGGCTGCAACGCCATGCCAGGACTATATTGGTTGTTGGTTTGGACGAATCCTGGGCATGTAAGATCATAGCACCCTGTTGCATTGTAAGCGTCGGCCTATAATACAAGGAAGAAAGCAATATAATATTTCATCAGGAGCATACAAAATGCCTAACATAAGGAAAATGAAGAGGTACTTATAAAAACATCTTGTAGTAGCTGGAATCTTTTTTCTGTGGTGAAAATTTAGAGGAACTCACTGTCCAAAATATGAAAAATCTTGGTTGCGCGTCTCCTGTTCTTCCTGGGAAAACCTGTGGGAGACAATATTCATTGTTGTTATGAGTAGTATTTTAGTTTAATTTCTAAATGAAAGCTTGTACAATATTTAGGAGACTTACTTGCCATCCAACCTCCATTGTATTTAACAGTGATCCGCTGCCCGACGTAACCCAAATTTGAGTAAGGCTGAAATCGGATGCTGGGATAGCCAATGAAGGTTTCCAGATATCAATCGTCGCATATGCTCCTTGGATTGTGGGAGAACCATAAAACAGCTGAGTGACTGAGTACTATTGTGATCATGCAAGCAATGAAAATCATAAGAATATCGCTATTTTTATCTTGTAAGGGATGAACAGAGAAATGATGAATAAAAACACATCATTCTTAATAACATTAAGTGTTTAAGCAATGAAATTTCACCTGGTGTCCATTATTGTATGATGCCGGTGGTGTAGACTTGCTTTTCCTCAATATGTGTGTGTCTGTGTTTACCTGTCTTCTAATTGGAATTGAACCTTGAGGACATTGCCATGGTTGAAATATCTTAGACAACATAGATTCATTGCGATGAATTCTCGCATAGTGGCTGGGTTCAATCTATCAAATAAAGCACTAAAATTCCTTAGCTTTTCATGGTGAAGAAGCATATTGAGAAAGATCTACACATTAATCAAAACAAACCTGCAATTTATGACTCTTCAATGATGGATGTTCGAATGCAGGTTGCTCGTGTATATTCACACAGTCTACAACATCGCCGTTGTTTGCCTGCAATTATACGACAATGTGTTAAACATGTTGATATCCCTAGCTTTCTCGCATATTGTATGCACCATTAAAAATATTCACAAGATCAAATATAGACCTTTATGGTTTTGATCGTTCCCTTCGGTGCTTGCTTATCAAAATTTATAAGTCTGCCACTGGTGGAATGAGAGATTAGCAAAGATATCAACAGTACAAACAACTGAAAATAAATGCTTCGCTTGTCCATGTTAGAGAAGCGTTCGCAATAGAAAATACCAAGGCTCAAGTCCTTAATGCAGATAAGTTAAAGTATTTATAAACTTTATTAGATTGTAGGATTCATGAACGTTGGTCCTTAAGGTCGATGAATTAAACGTTGGATCCTTGATGTCGACAAATTGAAATTGTTCTTACATGATGCAAGAACATCTAGGTTCAGGATTTTTTATATTTATAGATTATTTAGCTTGTTGCTCTATTTGCACAACGGTCCATACATATGTTCCTTCCCTATAATAGCTGTAAGAATTTTGTTTGTTATTCTTCTGCAACACAATTGCCGGTATATATGACAAAATCTATTTAACTCAAGTTGACTAATTTATATCACTTTGAAAGTATTCAGAAGCTTAGATTCGAGCACGTTTTCATTAAAGTATAAGGTTTTGACAATGTTGCTGTGGGGATGCTATGGTTCCAGGCTTCCAGCCAAGTAGTGCAGGAAGACTGACCTTGCTGTAATTCTGGGAATGAATATGGGATCTCGCCTGGTGAAATATCCTGAATCCCTTTAACATCCAAGCGAATAAGTTTCCCCCAATAAAAGCCTTTGATGGATAAGATCACAAAAAGGATTCAGTGATGAACAGATAGAATATTGTCCCATAGAGGCCGCCTTCAGCTAATCAAACCAGTAATTTTAACTTAAACAAGCTTGTATATGCGGCACTGCTGCTAAGCCTGTATGGGCCTTGACATGAATGGCCTTTTTTTATAGCCAGGAATGCCATGAATAAGGCTTGGGAGAACAGGAATCGCGCACTTTTGTTAACATAACTTATAGAAATGGTCAAGGCTATCCTATCCAAGCTCCAGCTTCCACAGAATGAAAATAGGAAATGGTGAAAATTTATCCGAAGCATGTATATCAGGCCAAAAAGGGTTTCATTTTTGGCCTGGTTAGCATCAAGAAAGGAATTGCTAATCAGTCAGATTAGCAACCTGGGATCTGAACATTGATAAATGACGTGTCCTATGTGATAATGCTCAGGAAAATTGTGATAACCTATTTTTTATTTGTCTCTATGCTTGACAGTTGATGACTTTGATATTCAACCAACTAAACCGCCAACCCAGGCATGACTCATTGGATTCCTGGACAACGCGGTTGATGAAAGCTGGGAAGTGTAAAATGGAGAAGGCAAAAAGACAAAGATCCAAGTGTATGGAAGCTGTGTATGAGATTTGGCTTTAATGTATTCGAATACTTTTGTCAGATGTATCTCAACCTCAGTGTAATATTGCCGGGCTATGTTTTTTCGAGGAAGATTTTAGTATAGCATAGGCATGGTATGTAAGTAAATGTAATGTAGGGCCATATGAGGTGTTTAGCAGCAACTTGTGCACTTTGCAGCTGTTGCGGCATTTCAGGTAAATATTACTAAAAAAAGAAAGAAAGAGCATAAACGAAAGGAACAGTGGTTGAACTGGGGAATTCACAGAATTAGACAATCACAAATGCAGGCGAAGGAAACTTCTTCATTTTGTTTCTTATAACTCAGCTCTGCTCTCTACCATCAAGCCTGCATGTAATAACCCAATATTTGGAATAATAATCTCATCCTATTAATGAAGCATATCCATTAATGCAATAAGCTGTCATATGCAACAATCTTAGTTCAGTAAAAAGGAGAATAGAACTTTGAGTTAATTGTTATCAAGCTTTGAGTTAATTGTTATCAAGCTGTCATATGCAGCAACCTTTTTTTTTTTAGAAGATTCATATGCAACAATCTTAAAGTTCATTTGAATGGAGTACTTCACATCTCTGAAACGTGCTTCGTTCGTGATGAACTTTTATAGTGCATAAATAAAACTACAGAAAAAGGATTTTTATGGTTGCTTTGGGCTTGGTTTCTTTTTTTTTTCTTTCTTTTTTTCATACCTTTTCAGGTTCCTGTGCAAGAACTTTAAGTTGGTTTAGTACAGCTGCTACAAGTCAGCTTCATGTCCACATTGTGAATTCCAATCCTGCACCGGTGGAATAAGGAACTCAACAAGAACAAAGAGAAAGATTCGATAGCCCTACTTCCATGAGTGCTGAGTCTTTAATTGAAAGATTTGAAGAAGTTAGTTCAAGACAATCAATAACAAGGACACATAATTTAACGTGGGGAAATCCGAACGCCGGAGAAAATTCCACAAGAACAACACCACAAACCATGATAGCAAAGCACTATATGAAAAAAGGATTACAGAGCCTATTATATTAGATCACAATTCAAACCCTAAAAATTGATATATATACGTATAATAACATGTATGTATTTATTGTTGGACCACAGCTTGTCCAACCCAAACGTTTTGCGTAGGGGTCCATTTTTGCTATCATTGGTTTGCTCTTATCTTCAGCAAAGACCAGCAGAGCAGGGCACGGACACAACACGCAAACACAGTAACACAACAGTGAGCAAAAGAGAGAAAGCAAGGGAAAAACTGGTCTGCACAGATGGAGAAAAATAGCTAGATCAAGGGACATCCGTGGTCGGATCAAGCTGATTTTTCGTCACTGTGTACACAACATCCTGTTCTTTGTATTCTGCAGTTGGATCATCGATGGGGTTCTATACGGCCGTTAATATTCACTATATACTTGTGAATCCCGTCATTGTGGAATTAAAGGCATTATTGTCTTATTTGTGATGATATCTAGGTTATGTACCTAGTGGAACTTGATTTTCTACCAAAACCGTGATAGTGAAGAGTTTGGGTGGACTCCGAGATCGGTCCCGTGATTTTTACTCTAAATTTTGAGAAGTTTTCCACGTTAAAAGATGTGTGTTGTGATCGTCTTATATTTGTCGGATTGCATATTGTCCGTGAGTTGGTTGGAACATTTCCTCCCAGGTTTAAGCAAATCGGGAAAGTTATCATTTTTTCCAACAAGTGGTATCAGAACATCCGTGATTTGCTTAAACGATGAAAATTAGTATCCAATGGATGATTAGTTTAAATGAAAGAAAGTATCATGTGTGGAAAGGAAAAATGAAGGATCTCCTTTATGTTAAGCCAGGGCACTTATAGTGTTAGGTGATAAAAAGCCAGATGATAAATAGGATGACGAATGGATCCTAGAGCATAAGGCCGTATTCAGTTTCATTCGACAGTTTGTTAATGATAATGTGTTGAATCACATTAATAAGGAATCAGATAATAAGAACTTATGGAGCAAGTTGGAGTCCTTATATGCTAGAAAATCTACAACAACAAAATATTTTTGATTAAACAGTCTATGGGCTTGAAATATAGAGATGATCAATCTATATCCGATCACCTAAATGAATTTCAAGGGATTTTAGATTAATTGTCTACCATGAATATTAACTTTGAGGATGAGGTACAAGGACTTTGGTTACTTGGTATCTTATCAGACTCTTGGGAGACTTTTCGTATGACTTTGAGTAATCCATCTCCTTAAGGTGTCATTACCTTGGACTTTGCTAGAAGTGGGATTTTGAATGAGGAGATGAGAATAAAAATTCAAGGTTCTTCTTCTTCTTCTTCTCATCCCGAGGCTTTAGTGAGTAAGAGCAGAGGGAGGAGCAAAAGTAAATGTCAAAAGGATAAGTACAAGGGTCATAGCAAATCCAAATCGTGGCTGAAAAATATTGATTGCCATCATTGTGGCAAGATGGGTCACATCATGAAAACTGTTTTCAGCTAAGACGAGAGAAAAAAAATGGTGCTAGCAATAATGAAAGGAAAGACTCTAGGACTGATTCTCGAGTCATGACTGCTACCGATGGACTCCTTATTGCGTGTTATGAGGATAAAGTAAATTTAGCATGCATTGGTACGAGTTGGGTGATTGACAGCGAAGTCTTGCTCCATATCACGTCAAAGAAAAAATTCATTGATTCCTATACACCGGGGGACTTTGGCACATTGAAAATGGGGAATAACGACCTCGCCAAAGTGATAGGTGTTGGAAATATGTACTTGAAGAATAGAAATGGATCAAAGCTAGTTCTTAAGGACGTCAAACATGTACCGAACATTGGTCTAAGTTTGATTTCTACTGGTAAGCTCGACGATGAGGGGTATTACAGCACTTTTATAAATTGCTCTTGAAAACTCAATAAAGATTCCTTAGTTGTGGCTAGAGGAAAGAAGGAATCTTCTTTGTATTTGTTGCAAGCTAAGGTTTCTGGGGACAGATACAGGACAGATACAGTGTTATAGAAAAAGGAAATGCAACTGAGTTATGGCATAAAAGACTTTAGTCATATGAGCTAGAAAGGTATGAGTGTGTTAGCCAAGAAGAATTTACTCTTTGGAGTAAAGGGTACGAAACTTGAGAAATGTGCACATTGCTTGGCTGGAAAACAACATAGAGTATCTTTTAAAAGTCACCCTTTTTCCAGAAAATAAGGTCTACTAGAGTTGGTACATACAGACGTTTGTGATCTGATTCGACCAGCGACACTTGGTGGTGCAGCTTACTTTGTCACCTTCATTGATGATCATTTAAGAAAGTTTTGGGTTTATTTCATGAAGACAAAAGGCCAAGTATTAGATGTATTCAAACAGTTTCAAACTTAAGTTGAGAGACAGATTGAAAAGAAATTGAAATACGTCCATTCAGACAACGGTTATGAGTATATGTCCCGTTTGATAAATACTGCAGGCAGCATGGTATGAGACATCAGAAAAAATCTCCTAAAATTCCTCAATTGAATGACATGGGTAAAAGGATGAATAGAACTTTGGTAGAGAGAATGATGTTTGATTGTAGATGCTAAACTTCCAAAATCATTTTGGGATGAGGCATTGAATACTGTGGTTTATGTTCTCAATCTTTCTCTGTTAGTTGCTTTAGATTGTCATGTGCCAGACAAGGTTTGGTATGGTTAGAATGTTTCCTACGACCATCTGAGAGTATTTGGGTGCAAGACCTTCGTTCATGTTTCGGAGGATGAAAGGTCCAAGTTAGATGCCAAGACTCGTGAATGCATCTTTCTTGGATATGGTTCTGATAAGTTCGGCTATAGGCTTTACGATCCAGTTGAAAAGAAGATCATCAGAAGTAGAGATGTGGTGCTTATGAAGAACCAGACAATAGCAAATATTCAGAGGGTAGAGAAGACAACATCCCAAGATTTTGATGATAGTATTGAAATTGAAGTGATCCAAACTGCTAATTTGCATAGACAGATTTAGGATGAGGTCTTTTATGAGGTTCCAGATCAGGTTTGGAGTGATGCTCAGCTTGAGTTTGAGGAACCAGAGGGGGATCAGACACAATACGACTAGCAGGGTACATATGGGTTTGATGTTTAGCGAGAGGATGTTGCTGATGTTTCGCAGCAACCATCGATAGTTCCACCAGCTACTTTTACGAGACAGTCCACCAGAGTTCGTACGTCATCTACTAGATACTCGTTTGATGAGTATGTGTTTCTAAAAGATTCAGATGAGCCTGAATATTTTCAAGACGCCGTTGCTGATGAAAATAGAGCTAAGTGGATGGATGCAATATAAGACGAGATGAATTCCTTGTATGAAAATCATATTTTTTGAGTTTGTGGCTTTACTGAGAGTCAAGAAAGCTTTGAAGAATCGCTGGATTTATCGATTGAAACATGATGAGAATACTTCACAGCCATGATATAACTCTAGATTAGTTATCAAGGGGTTTTAGTCAGAAAAAGAGGATTGATAATGATGAGATCTCTCACCAGTTGTGAAAATGTCTTCAATCAGAGTTGTTCTGAGTTTAGCAGATGGATGTGAAGACAGATTTTCTTCATGATAATTTGGAGGAAAAGATATAAATGCAGCAACCAGAGGGCTTCAAGGTTAAAAATAAGGAGAACTTTGTTTAAAGGTTGAAAAAAAAAACTTGTACAGATTGAAGCAAGCACCGAGACAATGGTACATAAAGTTTGAGTCTTTTATGGGGAAGCACGCTTATCAGAAGACTACTTCATATCACACTGTGTTCGTTCAGAGATTCTCATATGATGATGTCATCATTTTATTGCTTTATGTTGAAGACATATTGATAGTTGGCCAGAATGCTTTCAGAATCCTAAGGTTGAAGAAACAATTGAGCAAGTCTTTCCCGATGAAAGATTTGGGGTCAGCTAAGCAAATTATAGGTATGAGGATCAATAGAGACAGAGAAGGCAGAAGGTTATATTTGTCTCTGAAAAAGTGCATTAAGAAGGTACTTTAGAGGTTCAAGAAGAATCAGGCTAAACTGGTAAGCACTCTTCTTACTACACACTTTAAGCTCACCAAAAAACAATGTGCGCCAAGTGAGAAAGAGATGGAAAAAATTCCTTATGCTTTTGTAGGGGGTAGTTTGATGTATGCAATGCGTTGCACCAGACCAGACATACCTCATACAGTGGGAGTTATCAGTAGATATACTTCTAGTTTGAAACTCTCATTTGGGAGTGATAACCCATTTCTGCTTGATTACACAGATTCAGATATGAGAGGGGATGTTGATGGCAGAAAGTCTACTTTAGGGTATTTGATCAATTTTGCAGGGGCAGCTGTTGCTTGGCAGTCCAGACTACAGAGATGTGTTGCTTTGTCAACCATAGAGTCAGAGTTCATCGTAGCAACAGAGACGTACAAAGAGTTACTATGGATGAAGGGTTTCACATGGGAACTTGGTCTTAGTTAGGATCGGATTACTTTGTTTTGTGACAATCAGAGTGCTATACACCTTGTGAAAATTTTTATTTTTCATTCAAGGTGTAAGCACATTGATGTGAGGTATCACTAGATACAGGACACACTAGAAGCAAATGAGGTATCGTTCGAGAAGGTTCACACCGACTACAATGGTGCAGACATGTTGACTACGACTCTTCCAAAGGAGAAGTTTGAGTTCTGTCGGTGCCTCGCCGACATGATTTTTACTTTATTCGTTGTTACAGGGATCTCCTCTTTGGGTTGAAGGAGGAGATTTGTTAGACCACAGCTTGTCTAACTCAAACCTTTTGGGGTAGGGGTCCTTTTTGCAATAATTGCCTTGCTCTTATCTTCGGCAAAGACTAGCAGAGCAGGGCACAGACATAACACAAAAACACAGTAACACAACAGTGAGCAAAAGAGAGAGAGCAAGGGAAAAACTAGTCAACACAGCTGGATCAAGGGTCATCCATGGTCGGATAAAGCTGATTTTTGAACACGATATTCTGTTCTTCGTATTCAAGGGTTGGATGTCGATCGATATTCTATACGGCTGTCAATCCTCTCCCGAACAACAGCAACAATTTTTTGATGAATTCTATCCTTATTCTCTTGGTGGTGTTGTTCTTGTTTGTAGATCTTCACTATATACTTGTGAATCCCGTCATTGTGAGATTAGAGGTGTTATCGTCTTATTTGTGGTGATTTGTAGGTTGAGTACCTAGTGAAACTTGATTTTGTACCAAAACCGTGATAGTGAAGAGTTTGGGTGGACTCCGAGATCGATCCCGTGGTTTTTACTCCCTAGATTTTGGGAGATTTTTCATGTTAAAAGACGTGTGTTTTGATCTTTTTATATTTATCGGATTGCATATTGTCCTTGGGTTTGTTGGAACATTTCCTCGCGTGTTTAACCAAATCGAAAAAGTTATCATCTTTCTCAACATTTATAGACCCATAAAAGATATGATTTAAATAAATCTAAAGTGGCATGACCCATCCCATCCTAACACGGCATGTGTACAGAAGGAACAGGCTTTCAGATCGAACCGCACGCACGACCGTGCTCACCATCAAACACAACGTGCTCACCAGGCACGGGTCGTGTCCTGAGACATGCCAAAGACCACCTTGCACGACCGTGCACCTCATGCACAGTCCGTGATGTTCTACAAATGTCTTTACTTCATCGTTTAGCACTTCCACTTTTTTACATCATATTAGATATATCGTATTTAGTGAGCATAGAGCACATCCATCTTGGATGTGAAGTAGTCAACATTCTCAAGATTGATGAGCCATAAGCCAACATATAATGACGTGACGTTGTGACGCGGAATATGGCCATCTTCGATGAGCCACTTGATCCTGGGGTCTATGTTTTAATAGGAATGACATCGATCATCACCATCAATGACCATTTCTTCTCTTCTGCCTGCATTCTGATTATCTTCATCTACATTTTTCATTGATTTGAGTCTACTATACGAATACCCTCTTTTCTAAAGTCTGGAAATTGTCGTCGAAGTCCAGGTCTATGGTACAAAGACAGTCACTTTTGTTCTAATTTTTCTGGTCTTGAGTCAACCACTCTCGCTTTCCTTGGTAAATGCTATGGAAAATTAGTTTTCCTTATTATGTTTGACATGGCCATAACACTTTATGGAAAAAATGCTTTAGCTCCTTATCGCATTTACAAATTACAACTAAAAATGCAATTTACATTTACGAGCCAAGTATTTTTTCTTGCAAAAAAAGACAAAAAAAACATTTTATACTCGAATAGTTGAACATAATAGGTTGGGAAACTTAAGTATGTTAGCAAAGATTATATTATTTTTTATGTTTTTATCAAAGTGGTTTTCTTAAAAAAGGATTGACTCAGTGATAAGTAATTTTTCTCCGCAATCGTGTTAATAGGAGTCCGACACCTCTGAGCGGATCAAGAAAGCTTTCGAGTTTTGTGAACTGGTCATGAAGAAATGAATTGGTCAACAATTATGACATGAACGAAGATGATGACTATTTCTTAAGCTTATCAACCGTGTGGAAACTTTGAGACTAATCAACTAACTGCAATTTCTGGCAAATTTTCTCATAAAGCAATCTGATAGTATGTTTATAAATACTGCTGGCTACATTCAAGCTGTTATGCCATTGTGTGATCAATAACCAACTAGTTCTTCTTCCATGGCGAATAGAGACATATTTCTCTTCTTTGTTCTACTCGCATCTACTTTGTTAATCAACTCTGCTACCATCCATGGCAGACTTATGAACAGCACCAAGCAAGCGCCAAAGGGAACGATCAAGACCATGAAGGTATCCCATCACTTCAACCCAATATTATTCATGCATGCACATACATGTTAGGGACATCACGGCAGCATGACTAACACTGCATGTGACAAAATTTGCAGATGCCCGATGGAGATGTCGTGTATTGCCTTGATATGTACAAGCAACCAGCTTTAGAACATCCTTTACTGAAGAATCATATACTACAGGTTTGCATTCAGTTAAACTTTAGAATACAAAATGAAAAGGGAAATAGGAATTAATTCGATTGCACTCCGTTGTTTCACTTCATGAAGGATGGAAGCTACATTATATAAACCGAAATGATTTGGTAGCACAAAATCGATAATAGTTATGCATTTTGTTTCATATGTAGACTGAACCAAGCAAGCGGACCGCCTTTAATCGGAACCATACTAAGTTGTCCAAGATTTTTCAATCGTGGAATTGCCCTGATGGTTCAGTTCCAATTAGAAGGCAGGTTAACAATGATATACAAGTGAGGAAGAGAAAGCCGGTAGCACCAGAGTCAGTTAATTCTGGACATCAGGTTAGATTTTGATTTATGACTGTAATAGTCACACTCAAATTCAGGAATGTTCTATTCGTGCCTATCGCCTTTAATCGTTTGTGTCCCTCCTTGCATCCTCGACTCTTAATCATCCCTGACGTCTTTGGACATGTTATTCTTCTAACCTTTGTACTGGTCTTCGCATGCATGACTACGACAGTATGCCATCACTCAGTTTTCCGGTAATGCAATCCAAGGAGCATATGCTACGATCGATATCTGGAAGCCTTCATTGGCTATCCCTGAAGCCGATTTCAGCCTCACTCAAATATGGGTTCTCGCAGGCAGCGGAACACAGTTAAACTCAATGGAGGCGGGGTGGCATGTAAGCTTCTCTTCTTTTAATCTAACCACATAAAATATAATACGCGCTAAGCTTTGCATAGGCAGATAAATTAATCATATGACCCTTGCAATATGGAAAATGCATACGCTTGAGAATAGCTACAATTTTCTCTTTATAGGTGTATCCAAAAATAAACGGAGACACGGAGCCAAGATTTTTCATATACTGGACGGTCAGCCCTCAATCCTTTATAATCTTTCATTTCGAGTTCTTGATCCATTATAAAGGTTAAACTAGCATGTGCTTACCTTGTTTGCTTATAACATGTAGGCCGATGGTTATGCGACAACAGGTTGTTACGACCTTTCCTGCCCAGGGTTTGTACAAACCAATAACGAATACGCTCCAGGTGTAGCATTGCAACCTTCTGTCTACCAAGGCCAACAAAACGAGTTCATCCTACAGATAGAAAAGGTACGCAGCTAATACAAATTCACGAACTTCTATTAGTTTGTAAAGGATACTCAGATATAGAGCACAAGAACACAGGACCTACAAATTGTGATCATCATATGGTCATTTATGCCCGAGTTTTGAACTGTTACACTAGCTATAAGCATACTACCAGTAGTCATTTTGTATATGTTACGCATTGGATTAGATTATGCTTGTCAACTTTGTGATGGCGAAAACTAAATTAATAAAGCATTGGATGCAAAATATCTCATGTAGGACCAACAGAGTGGGAATTACTGGCTCTACGTATCCGGTACCGCAATAGGATACTGGCCGTCTGCTCTATATCAAGCACTACAACAAGGCGCAAGCGTCGTACAATGGGGAGGAGAGATCTATGACTCATCGGGAAGTGGAGGATTTCATACCTTGACCCAGATGGGAAGTGGATATTTAGCAAGCCAAGGTGAAGGACAAGCAAGCTATGTGCGCAACCTGAACTACGTTGATAGCTCGTTTAACGTGGTACCACTCACTCAGGATGTGCTTGCCACTCTTACCCCCGCACCGAGTTGCTACAACGAACAATTCGAACAAGGTCAAGATGGATCCGCTTGGTTCTTCTATGGCGGCCCTGGCTGCAATTAAAGATTAGCGCCTTCGATTAATTCAAAGTGAACCACATATCCAACAAGTTTTAACTTAGTATGATACTGTAATTCTTGTATGGAAGATAAGTGCTTCTGCTATATAGTTTGACGCAGGAGACCAAGTTTTCTTATACGATTTTAAGCATTACAATACAGGAGTGAATAAATTGCGAGAATGGATTTTCCTAGTATAATAATACAAGTGAGCACAAAATACAAAAAACAAATTACAAGGGATGCTAGAACCAATCGGGATCAATAATTGATGCCCGAAAGCCACACTAATTTCATTACATCTTCTCTAGCTAAATCTGTCCACACATATAACCAAAACCAGATGAAGTAAACTGACAACTACAACAGGAAGCCGAATCCTCACACAGCCGAAAATTTATGTGCACAATGAATGAAGGATTCCTTGATCTGCAACATAACGGAGAAGTCCAGGACTCGGGAAAATGGACGCAGATTTAATAAGCTACGAAGAAGGAAGCTCAATTAGGCAAACACACTCGATGTGTGGAGTGTGAGGAAACATGTCAACAGGTTGCACGCTTATCAGCCTGTAGCATCCTTCAATGTTGTCTCCCTTCTGTGCAAGTAAGATTTCATAATCAAGCCTAGAGAACATTGCAGAAAACTTAACTACCAAGAAAGCGCAACTTGATACAATAATAAAATTACGCACCAGACCATGACACAGGTAATCAAGATCACGGGCACAGGTTGCAGGATTGCACGACACATAAATTATTGTTTTTGCCTTGAGCTTCAGAAGAAACTTGATCAGCTTGATGTGCATCCCAGGTCAATTTGAATCTACAATAGAATTATAACCAACATCAAGACAATTTCCTCGGCAAAGGACTAGGGAGTTCTAGAGGTACCAATTACCGAGTATTCAAAACTGAGAACCAGGGCATTTTTTAGGTGTATCTGATATAATTATATCTGGTTTCGGAAAATTCTTTCCGAAATTCTCGTCGATCTTATTCAGGCCGCCCTGCACAAACGTGGCATTGTGGATACCATTCAGAACATCAGACACGGCTTGGGCAACTAATTCGTAGCCATAGACATGTCCAACCCTAAAGATACAGCTCAGATGTAAAATTTTCAAGAAGCATCAGACGAAACTTGGATTGATTAATAGCGAGAAACATCATGATGAAGACCTCTTGGAGTGTCAAACCGATAGTGCCGGTCCCACATGTTGGATTAGTGGACTCATACGACGTTAAGATGAAAAATTTAACTATACGGATTAATTGTATGTTATGTGTTATCTTTCGATTTGGTCGAAATATTAATGGTTCTACGGATATTAATATTAAGTGGGCCAATATGTCGTCTGGCGTAATTGTGTAGAGACTCACATGCTTGTTCCTAATTAATGATGGGCTTATTAGTAATAAGAACAACTATATATATATATATATATATATGAGGGTTATGATCACCGGTTGTACATAACCCGTATCAAAGACTTCCGCTTATGAAAGTTACAGTTTTGATAGGATTTATTGAAACAATTGATGTCAGAGCCTCCTTCATATTGGGTTATTTGAATAAGTTGGAGTTTGGCTAGAGTTGAGACCGTGCTTGTCAATCTGATGCCCATTCAGTTTGTGTGGGGGAGATGAGGCGTTGGCTGGTGGCCGAAGCTGAGATATGCTGCGACGGTGGTTGAGTGTGGTGGTCGATTGAGACCAAACCGGGCTCGTGGGAGGCTCGCCTTGACTGGGGTGGTCGGATCCGCTCCTCGACGACCTCCGGCGTTGGCGGCGGTAGAGGAGCTTGGTGGTGATGGCTTTTGATGGTGGTTTGGTGATGTGGTGGCGGCAACACAATGATAAGTTTCGTGGGGTGAGATGATGCTGGCAGAAGCAGTGGAGGACGATCCAGATCGATGCTGACGACAGCTGGTGATGGTATTTGGATCTGATCTGCAACTAGATCGAAACAAACCTTGCTATGATATAATGTTAATGATATTGTATATTAACACTATTTATTTTATATTCTATCCCTATGGACTGAGTTATATAGCTTTGATCTCACCTTATTTCTATAATGGAACTGTTATGCACAAGGCACAATGGGTTTCATACTACTGACGAATTCTGGACTTCTGTCCGAAAATTTCCCAACATGAACCATCAATTCCCGCACTTGTTGTTCCTTGATTCTAATTTGCGCCTCATAAAGTAGATTCCGTGCCTTGCAACCGCCGCAAGTAGAAGCATATTCACATGGAGCGTCAATAAGTTGCGTTTGCAACTTCTTCACTGCAAGTCAACAAATTTACCGTTTAAATTCCATCTCCGCCTTGACCCAAAGGATGAGCTTCATATGAGCAGTAAAAACCCATACAAAATGTACTATTGATTGCCATCTAGCTAAGTGGTTAGAGCATGTGCAACAAAATATTACCTGAAATCCAAAAGTTTCCCTATTGCACCTCTTACTGGACCAATGGATAACCCATGTCATATATCATGATGACATAAAACCATATATTCAAATGATGACATAAAACCACACTAACTTTCCCATATCGTGATGATCGCCAGATCATTGTTCGATTATACTACCAACTTGATACTCTCATGAGTCATGGCCGTAGTTATCGAGTCTTGAATGTGCACGCTCACCTGTCCATATTAGCTCCAAATAAGAGTATAAATGATTTCTCCCTGGTTACAATAGGCGAGATAATGTTTTAGAAGGAACGATAGCTATGTTCTTTAGACCATCTTGGAAACTCATACCAGGAGTGACTCGAAATGTCAGTGTCAACAGTTACGTCAAGCCCCCTTTGAACTATAAGAGTAACTTGCATGACAGTTGATTGTTATGTAGAGAGACTCGTGTGATCGCTGACAAATACACCATAACGTATGAAAGAATCCTACAATGTTGCAAGGCAAGTGTCAAAAAGATATGTTTCTGCTGTTGTCAACCTAAGTTACATTAAATAGAGGAGGGACCCCCGCCCCTCCCAACACCAAATAGGGCATCTCACGCCCTCAAAAGGATCTGTCCATCACATCATAGGAGGAAAAAATACTCAAATAGTGCTCGGAGAAATCAAACTCTACTTTCCTGTCAATAGACTACAAGGAGTCATTGTAAGGAGCCGTGTTCTTTGCCAATAGAAACATGAACTTATGAATCAATGACATTTCCTGAAACATGCGAAGACTATTGGGAGCAGGTTCCTGCGGAGAATATCCGTGGATTATTTTCTGATATTTTTTCATTGGAAAAATAAAGGTGGTTATGATTTGATTCTATCTTCATTGATAGTTAAATCTTTTTAACACCGGAAAAAATTCTCTCAATGTATATATATAAAAAGGGTGTTATGCAAAAGGTTTTTAGAGGCAAAGATTTAGGAAAAGATAATTTAGAAAAACTCGTGCGATTTGAGATTAACGAATTTGTTCTTTGATCTGCTATGTAAGAAGATTAGATAGACGAAGGATATAATCTTTCTTTATTTTTTTAATGAAATCTTCTGAGATTGGAGATCAAATCGTCGTGCAACCGTGCTTGCTTGCACATTCAGATTGCCAGAGAGACATCACCAGATCCAAGTAGTATCAGATCCGCAACCTCGAGCACCGTTGCCACCGTCCGACCCACCGTACCGTCGTGGCTCCAAGCTCACGTACCGTCGCCGACAGCCAGAGACATCGAAGCTGCAGTCGCCAGGGATCCGCTACCCCACAGCCGCATCAATCCGTGCCGTCGTCTCCGCTGCTTCATCCTCATTCGTCATTGCCACAACAGTCAGATCCGTTGCTCGAAATCTTGTACTTGGTCAGATTTGGTCCAGATCTGAGGAAAGAGGTTGAGAATCGCCGCACAGAGCCTCTGCCATCTTTCCAGTTCTCCTTCGCTGCCGCCGTCATCGTCACCAATTGATAGCAAATTTGGTTTCCTTTGTTGGTGTGCGTTGGATTTTTTAATTTGATAGCAAATCAGTTTTGCGATTTGTTTTTGAAAGAGGCTGTGCATATTCGCGAGGTTGTACACCTATTCGCCGTCTTCTTGATTCGTATCAATTTGGATTTGTTTTAGATTTGGTCAAAGGTGATACGAATCTTGGGGAGTAGTTTTTTATTGTTCAGTTTTTTAAAGGTTGGAAAAATAAGGAATAGTAACAGATTCCTTGATAAAGAGAAAAGATGAAAATGAAACCGGACAGAATGGTAAATCTCAACGGTACCAATTATCATACCTGGAGAAACAAGATGAAAGATCTACAAGTGTGTGGATACATTTGCCAATGTATAGATAACAATGTTTATAACCATATTGCAAATGAGGAGAATGCGCAAACGTTTTGGGGAAAATTTGAATCTTTGTATGCCAAGAAAACTGATATGAACAAACTATTCCTGATATGAACAAACTATTCTTAATCAGGAAGATGATGAGTCTAAGATACTGAGATAACACTTCTATTTCACATCATGTCAATGAATTTCAAGACGTGATTGACCAACTATTGACGATGGGAGTCAAATTTGAGGATGAGATTCAGAGACTTTGGTTGCTAGGAACTCTACCGGATTCGTGGGAAACAGTTCGAGTATCCTTGACAGCATCAGCACCCAATGAGATCATTACATTAGAGATAGCCAAGAGTGGGGTTCTGAATGAAGAGATGCGAAGAAAATCTCAAGGCACTGTTTCTTCGTCGTCAACACACTCTGAAGTTCTATTTACTAAGGCCCGGGGGAGAAGCCAACGTAAAGGTCAAAGAGGTGACAGGAGTAAGAGCAGAGGAATGTCTAAAGGTTGCTATCAGAATATCAAATGCTATTGTTATCAGAATATCGAGCATCAACAAGTGTGTGGATACATTTGCCAATGTATAGATAACAATGTTTATAACCATATTGCAAATGAGGAGAATGCGCAAACGTTGTGGGGAAAATTTGAATCTTTGTATGCCAAGAAGACTGATATGAACAAACTATTCTTGATATGAACAAACTATTCTTAATCAGGAAGATGATGAGTCTAAGATACTGAGATGACACTTCTATTTCACATCATGTCAATGAATTTCAAGACGTGATTGACCAACTATTGACGATGGGAGTCAAATTTGAGGATGAGATTCAGAGACTTTGGTTGCTAGGAACTCTACCGGATTCGTGGGAAACAGTTCGAGTATCCTTGACAGCATCAGCACCCAATGAGATCATTACATTAGAGATAGCCAAGAGTGGGGTTCTGAATGAAGAGATGCGAAGAAAATCTCAAGGCACTGTTTCTTCGTCGTCAACACACTCTGAAGTTCTATTTACTAAGGCCCGGGGGAGAAGCCAACGTAAAGGTCAAAGAGGTGACAGGAGTAAGAGCAGAGGAATGTCTAAAGGTTGCTATCAGAATATCAAATGCTATTGTTGTCACAAAAGGGTCCCATCAAACAATATTGTTATGCCTACAAAGCTGATAAAAAAAAAAGTAATAATAATGGAGAAAATTTTGGAGGAGAAACAAAAGCTGTAGTGTCTACGAATGGAGGCGATATCATCATTGTTGGTGATGAGGTGACAGCACCATTCGCCTATGATGATAGCAGCTGGATTGTTGATTCCGGGATTTCGACACACGTGTCTCACAACCGAGCACTCTTTGTACACAATAGGAGACTATGAAGTGTTAAGAGTGGGTAATGGGGACGTGTCCAAGGTGATATGCATAGGAGATGTGCATTTGAAAACGAGCACTGATGGTTTGCTCGTGCTAAAAGGCGTGCGTCACATACCTGACATTAGGTCTAATTTGATGTCGGTAGCAAGGCTGGATGATGATGGTTTCTTTAGCCACTTTAGGAATGATTTGTGGAAACTCAGCATCGGCGCTATGATGAGTGCTCGTGGGAGTAAGAGAGGTAATCTCTATTATATGTAGGGGAGCGTAGAAGGTATTCAGAATACAGTCCGAGATTCTGTATCGACTGGCTTATGACATAGACCTCTTCGATTACCCAGGGATATTGAGGATTTGTATGTTTTCAAAGAATGACTAGATAATGGAGTTGATGGTGTGGCGGTTGAGTTAGGATATTTTAATGAAGATGATGAAGGTGTTTCAGTGCTTAGGGAGAAGAATTGAAGATTGTAGTAGGGGGAATATAGGTGTCTAATTATAAAAAAAAAAAAATCAAAAAAATTATCTATTTTTATCAAAATCTAAAATATTTATCAATTGATCATATTCAATTATCTTATTTATCAAATAATCATTTATTTAAAATAAATTAACTTCAATTCCCTAATATATAATAAAAAAGATAACAAATAATTTTTAAAATTAAACCAAATAAGATCAAATAATAATTAATAAGTTATGGATGACTTCTTATTAAATAAATTTCAAAAATAAGATTTTTTGATAATTAGCTCAATTTCTTTTTATTTTTTGAAAATAATTGGTTTAAGTTAGTAGGTAGTAAGAAGGAGAAGGGTAGAGTGCATAATTTAAGGAGATTGGGTATTGATTTATAAAGGAAATCATAAATAAGTGTTATAATCATTTTTATTTTCTTTTTGAAAATTATCCAATCTATCGCTGAACTTCATTGTTCAATTCTTATAAACATATATCTCGTACCCATTCGGATAGAATTGGACCATAAGGCCCACTCTGATTACACTCCGAGTCATAAACCGCCATTTCTTAGGTCGCTCTATTCGCCTCGTGAGGCATTCATGAGCAAATAAAGCTAGTAAAATGATGTGACAGGAAAATACTATCTTCAATCAGCCCTGCATATGAGTTATCTGTGGATCTGAGCTTCAACATGTTAATCAGTTTTTGCCCATCCCCTGAGAAGGACCAAACATGATCCCCTCCATAGTAGCTAAGGGGTTCCCTATCTGCAGCCTTCATGTCTCCTACGATGCACCGCCCCCGAAACTCCCCAGATAGAGCCTCTATGGGCTCTGTTGAAATCCCGCACTGTTCCCAAGGCCAGCCTCCTCCCCACCACTGGCGCAGGCTTTGGCTCACCTCGATGGATCCTTTGATTCTGATTCATCCAGAATCCATGCGTGATGGTTGCTAATTTTGCATGTGAATTAGCTCCAACGATTAATCCAAAAGTTTAAACGGATGAGTTATAAATTGTTTATATATATATATATATATTATTTTTTTTCTTTACGGTCGATATGGATAAACATACTCACACATATCCTCAATACCATGCCTCCCTCTCATCGCACTTTGGGGCAATCTGTACAGCTCTTACCTTGAAGTGCAGTTAACCATGGATCCCAAAAAGCTCTGATTTTCTCCCCTGTACGGCTGTACTCACTCGTCAACATAGTCCCTCTTGCAAAAGCGAAAGAGTTTTTCATAAACTTTGTCAAATATATGAGGGCCTTCAATATTTTTGCTGCAAGGGAGTTCCGTTTCGTCATTAATCTTCAGAGTTGCTTAGTAAGGAGCGCGCCGTTTAGGCATCCGAACTCTCTAAATCCCAATCCACCTCTGTTTTTCGGTACACACAATCATTCCCAGCTTTAGATCCCCATAGGAACCTGCTACATTCCCTATGAAGATCTTCAATCACCACTTCCGATACTCTGAAGCAGCTCATCATGTACGTAGGTATTGCCTGTAGCACACCCTTAACCAAGACCTCCTTACCTGCCATCGTCAAGAGTGGCCTATCCCATCTATATAATACCTTCCTTATCTGATCCTGAACCCCTTTAAAAATGGATTTCTTTGATTTGCCGACCTTCGATGACATACCCAAGTATAAGCCCAATTCACTTTTCTCCTGAATCCCCAAAAAACTGAAGCATGTCCCGCCTTGTCTCATGGGCGTGTTTGGACTAAAAGCAATCATCGATTTCTCCCTGTTTATCATTTGTCCCGTCTTGTATCATGGCTCGTGTTTGGGCTATAATCATAGTTTAGGTATTCAAGTGTAAGTCAAAGTTACAGTATGTTAAATAATTACCCCAAAGATTTCATTTTCATTAAAAAAAACCCAACAATTTAACGCACCTAAAATTTTTTATTTTTATTTTTTTGATCAAAAAACACACGCTAAAAATGTGAGTGGTAAATAGAACAGCCTTGTGGCCTAAACCCCCGTAAAAAAATTGGCGGTTTCTCGCTCCAAAATTTTCACAACTCCCGCGTTTTCCCATTCAAAACTCACCCAAACCACTGCTCATCATCATCATCTGCCTCCATCTTTCTCTCAAATCCACAGAATCCCAATTCAAAGAAGAGGAAATTGAACAATGGGGAGGCAATCAAAGGCTAGAAACCAAGAAACCAAGTTCGGAAACGGCAAGGTGACCGCGTCTCAAGTCGCCTTCATCGTGGACCGATACCTCTATGACAACAAGTATAATGAGTCCAGAGCTGTTTTTCGCTCCGAAGCATCTTCTCTCCTTCCCAACTCCACTCTTCATGAGGTATGGATGATGAATTTCTCATTTTGTTATATGATTATGCAGTTTGTTGTTGGTGGTACTATTAGGTGGTTTGTGAGGAGAATATCTGGGTTGTTGGTGTTGTTGTTTGTCGCTACTATTTGGGAACAAGATGATGAGATCTTGATGGGTTTGTTTCGGTTCTTGATTTCGCGAACCGTGTTGGGAATAATTAGGTTTCTAGAGAGTTAGCAAATTTCTTAGGTGTCTTGAGGGTTGTTGAAAATGAATTCATCCTTTTGTTGTATGATTGTTGCGGTTTTGCTGCTACTATTTCGTACGCAGAACATGAGATCTTGATGGGGTTTTTTTTTCAATTGTTTGTTAATTTTAGGTGCCGAGAGGGTTGCTGAGTTTAGGAGCTATGTTGGACGAGTATATACAGTTGAAGGAACAGAAGGTGATGATGGAACAAGAGAGGGCGCGACTAGAGCAAGAAACGGTTAGGGTTCAGGCATTGTTGCTAGGGATGCAGAATGCCATGGATGCTTATAACTCCGGAGCCACGACTGGCTCCTTGCCACCAGCAACACAACCCACAACCACTGCAGGTATCACCTTTGTAGTTATTTTATGGATTCATAGTACAGAATTATTGGCTCTAGGGAATTTGTGATTGTGCCGATGATGGATGTTAGGAAGAACTTGACATTGTCTTCTTCTGAACCAAAATTGGTTTTTTAATCGATGGCAAAGAGGCATTAAAACCATGAGTTTGGAAAGTTGGTGCATTTGGAATTATGAACCGTTCCTTTTCTTTTCTTTTCTTTTTTACCAGAATGTATGCAAATAACTCCTGCGATGGCGGCAGCACCCATATCTGGAATCACGAATAAGAAGCCATCCAAACTCTTGGCCGCCTCGACTAGTTGTCCTCCTAGAAAACGAAGGAATTGCAAGATCATCACCGACGAGACTCTAGCTACAAAGAAGCTATGTACTCCATTGGTTAGCTGTGAGTTCTCTGGGAAAGGTAGACCCATTTCGTCCCATGACTCTTTTTGCAATGAACTATTTATCTCCTTGGCTTTGACTATCCTTAATGGCTTCGCTTTTTATCCTTGTTGCTTATTTTGCATGTGCAGATCCCATTGTAGTCTCGACGTCTACTGATCTAGCACATGTGCGAGCAAATTGTCCTCAAACTTCAGCCTCTCTTCAAATTCCAGGAAACAACCAAGTTTGTGATAGATCAGTAGCTGCTAAGCCAAGTGCTGCCAAGAGTCTATTGTTCACAGAGTCCATTCAGTCCCCAAAATCCGGATCATCTGGTCCGAGTATACCACCTCTTGCAGCTTCATCACAAAGTGACAAGTCCATTTCTCCTCTTGACGAAGCCACACCCGAAGAGTCGAGACCTACAAGCTGCACCACTATAAATATCTCTTCCAAGACAATCTTTGTTAGTCCTTGTAAACAAAGTTCCGTCTTGTCCATAGAGAGGAACCAGTGCACATTCTCTTCACCAATGAGAACCAATTCCGAGAAGCAAAGCATTAGGTGTCATGGCACAGGAAGGCTTGATTTCAACAGCTCAGATCCTCCAACGTCACAGAACACAAACAATGAGGGACACAGTGGTTCTGTGATGAATCACGACGACATCTTTGACATGGATCTGCCAAACCTTGATTCCTTTGGTCCAAACTTCTCACTTCCGGACCTCTTAAAAGATTTCGACATCAGAGAAATGGACTGTCCATTTCAGAATTCTTTGGGTGCATCAACTGATGCCATTTCAATGTGAGCTTTCGCCCCATCAAAAGCTTCAAATTTTTTTGTTCACCATTATGTCTCTGATAAGCTTTCATCTACTATCCTTCATGCTTGAACTTCTTTCACAATGTTATGCAGCATACCTTGCGACCCAACAGCTGATGGCTCAGGAATCCATCCAGACTTCATTCAGAAGTCATCGTCCGCAACAGAAGTTCACGTAGGAAAAGGTGCCCATACACAGCATAATGTGATTCAAGTCATGTGAATTACATCTGCTACTAATGTGTAACAACTATTAAGTTCTCCACTCTGCTGTTCTTTCACAGGTACAGATTCATTCGCTACAATGAGGTCGATAACAAAACGTGTGCAGTTTTCAAGCCCAGGTAAGTCATTCCTCCTATTTCTTTCACCAAGCTTTCCCAGTTTGGCTCCTATCCGAGCCCTTCCGATTTCATTATCAAGTTGATTCGGATCACTAGTGAGCTTCGATTTGTGATTGCAGCCAAAACTCCTAGAAAACCCTGTGATGCTGAAAAATGACTGTTCGCCTAACAAGGTGAGGAATGCTGAACTGATTAGATAATCGTAAGCTAATTTCTCGTTGCTATATCATCAAAACATTCTTGTCGCATTATGAGCTGTCGACGATCCAAAACCATTGAATCAATTTTGATTTTAGATCTAAGCTGGACAACTGGTTTATAGACTTGCTTTATTTCTATTGAATAATACGATTAGATTTAGAAGCATTGTGTCAGTTAAGAACCTTTTTCGAGAATTAAGAAGTTGTGGCGTCATGTGAATATAGTCTTCTTATTCTTCATTTTGTTATAGCTGCTGGCTCAGAGAACGAAGAACCCTGACACGTCCGAGTAGGCATCCTGCTCCTACGTAATGAAGCACAGATTCTGGCACTGGCTCCCCAGCTAACAAGATGCTACGTTATATGCTGTCACTTGTCAGTCAAATTCCGTCCCATAATTTTTATAACGGGATATATTTCGACACGTTTCGTTCTTATTTTTAATCATGTCATAAAATTTATTTGTGGTCAATTATTAAAGTCCATAACTTCGTTCTTATTTAAACATGTGAGTAAGATCATATGAAAGTGTTTGAATTGTACCTTGATCCGATATTTATACATTTAATCTTTTTTTTATAAGATCAAGATTTAGTCCTTAAAAAAGTGATTAAGTTATACAAATAGTCTTTTAAGCTCAGATATTTTTAGATTTGCTTATTTTTTATCAATTAAATAAGTTATCTAAATAATTTTTAAGGTCCAATATTTTTAGATTTAGTCATTCTTTTTAAGGTAAGATCAATCACGAAAATTCATGCTAAAATCGGAGTAAATAATATCTATCATATTTTTCATTCTCACAATTAAAAGATATAATGAAATATCAATAAAATAGTAATAGTTTTTTCAAAGTAAAATAAACATCGTACAATCTCCTTGTGTATCTATATTTGATTTTTATTTTTATTTTTTAAAAATTGTTATTTTTGGTTTTTTTTACTCAAAATAAATCATAATTGTCATGTGCCGTGCGTAACTCCACTGGTGCACAGACATGTTAGTAACTACATACATACAATACACATTTTTAACTGTTCATAACTTTAACGAAGCACATAAATATATAACAATAAAAAAACGATAACAAAATACAAACGTAGACCAAATAGTATGAGCTTATTTATACGTGATAATTGGACAAATATTTCTTTATGTTATTTACATCCTATAATAATCATCTAGGTAAATATCATTCTTTCATCTATTTGACCCCTTTTGATAACTAAGAATAATATATTGAGATTAATAAATACATATCTATAATGCATAATTTTATTAGTTTTTAACTTAACACAATAATAAAAAAATAGCAATCTGCTCGCACAGAACTCAGGATAATAAATTAGTTTTCAATAAAAAAAAACATAAATTTTGTGCTTTGAATTCAGAACGACTCATAACACGTCCTCATCCTATTAAGCTTTTAGGTATTTTGTTGATTATTTCCTTCGTTTGATGTATTTTGTATTATTTTATTTTTTCGGGATGTCTCAATTATCTGCATCGTTTTTTTATTTGAAAAGTTTTGTATGGTTATAAGTTAAAGAAAGTTGAGAAATTTTTTTTAAGTGATTAATAATTAAAAT